>JASDQU010738864.1:289420-335643 GCA_032191745.1 Picea mariana
TGAGGTGTTGAAAGACTTCTGATTTTTTCCTGAGAAAGTAGATCCAAGTAAAACATGAGAAATAGTCAACAAAAATGAGAACAAAACTCACTTTAATGATTGATGGATGCGAAAAAGGACGCAGGAGGTCACTGTGGATTAGATCCAAAGCTGTGGAAGCTCACTAAGGCTTTCCTTTGTCGAATTTCTCTTGAGGGTGTTTCTCGAGAATACATCCCTCACACACTCCCTTGGAGAAATAGATGTCTGGTAGACCATCAACTAATTTTTTCTTTCTAAGCTGTTGCATGTATCTGAAATTCAAATGTCCAAACCTTTCATGCCATATCCTACTACTTTCATCAACATGAGTAAGCAGTAAAGCAGAATCAGGTTCAATGAATTCAAAAAAAGTATACAATCTAGACTGATGATTTACCTCACCGATAACAACCCTGGAGTTGGTTTTCATGTCATAGATGTCCATGGAATTTGGTGTGAAGATGACTTTCTTTCTGGTGCCAAAATTCTTCATCTGATACATGGAGATAAGGTTGACAGAAAGCTTGGGAACATGCAACACATTCTCAAAGCTTCCGTTGGTGAGTTCAATCCTTCCTTTGCCTGTGACTTCGATAGAATAGTTGTCCCCCATCAGAATAGGAGGACATTTGCATGCATATAAAGAAGAATATACTACTTTTGAGGAATGCATGTGATGTGATGCTTCTGAATCAACGATCCAAGCATCGGGAGAGGAGTTGATGGCAATCAAGGCATGGCTAGAATTGTCTTTTTTGGAATTCAGATCTTCTGGCTTCTTCTTCTTTGCAGCCTCGGGGATGTGATCTCTATGCTTGTTTTGATGAAATATCTGAGACATCATATCTATTTGTTTTTGCATGCATGCGGATTCCGAATGGAATCCTTTGTGATAGTATGTGCATTTCTCTCCTTTTCTTCCCTTTTCTCCTTTGGATCTGAAGGCATCAGTGAAGGGTTTTTTGTACCCTTCCTTCTTCGTATGTGCACGAGATTTCTGCTTATCTTTATCTTTATATTTTTGATATTTGTGGCTTCCATCATGCACAGTGAATGCATGCACCCTTGGGCCTTTGATTGCACCCATGTTGACGAGCTTGGTTTTCTCTTGTGTCAAGGATTCGATGAAGTCCTCAAGAGAATGCATCTTCCAGGTGGCTCCAGAGGTGAATCTGATAGTATGGAATGTAGATACAAATACAAAAAATTCAGGACCAATCTTGGAGAGAATGGTGAGAACCTTTTGTTTCTCCTTCGTCGATTTATCAACCCCGCAAGCTTTGAGTTGCGACAATAAATCCTTGGATTTTGTAAAGAAATCTTGGATATTGTTGAAGCGTTTTGGATCCAATGTGAGAAGATCGACCTCCAGCATGTATCCCGTCATCTCATCCTATTTTCGAAAGAGCCCTTCCAAGATTTTCTAGGCTTCATTGGGATTCTTACAGGAAGATATGTGAAAAAGGAGATCGGGAGAGATAAGACTGCAACTTGTTCCGAGTGCCTCATCCATGCGATTTAAGTACTTGGATTTTTCTATGGATGATGTCAATTCTATATCTATATTCATGGTTAACCTGTACAACCCTTTGGATCAGATATGTATGGCTATTTTCTCCTTCCATTCAAAATAGTTGTAAGGTGTAAGAATGAATTCTTTTTAGAATTCCATCTTTTCACTGTCTTCAATCTTTTGTACCTGCAAAATATTTTGGTGTCGCTTTTGCTTAGTAGTCCATTGGCTTTGATACCATGTAAATGTGTTGAACCTACATGGAATAGATCTATATAAACAACAATACGCACATTTGCAGAGAGAATTGGTGAAGGAAGAAGAAGGAGAGAAAGAATGGAAGAATTCTCATTAACCGTTATGAATACTGAATAATTTACACACGATATACTCTGTATAACTCAATGAGTTCGACTTGAGGTGAACCAATGCACCATAGTGGTGGTATAGAATGATCTGGACACACACCATCATTTACAGGAGTGAACTACCACCTATTCTAGTCTCTCAGGCAGTTACGAGAGTGAACTGCCACCTAGTTGAGTTAACTAGTCAACTAGTCTTTAGTTAACTGACTGAACAAATAGTAGTGAGGAGTTAAATCAGGGAATCAAGGCTAATGCACCACTTTGGAGATGATACCAATACAAGGTCGAATAATCATGGTGATGATCCCAATGCAACATCTAAACTCAACTCAGCTAGTCAAACTAAAGTGTTAACTGAAAGAGAATATTCTCCAGGTGGAAAATTCTCCCCTAAAATATAGGAGACTGGATAATGACTAATTATGACTAACAAACAAGGAATGACCTTAGGAAAAATAAATCCTATGTTTGTGTGAGGTAACTCCAACATGTAGTCTCCCATGTCTTTGACATCAACGAAAAAAATGTTTCCAACACATGCACATTAGATAACATGATGCTTTGTCCCAAAAAGCTAATATGATCAATAATTTTATTTTCTTATTGACGAGATCCATCTGAATTAGTTGATATCATGTCCAATGCATTGTATTTCAACCTCCAAAATTTCTTGAATTGCAAACTTTTTCAATTTTCTCGCAATTTCAATATCTTTAATTTTTTGAAAAAAAATATTTTTTGCACCTTGAAACAATAGTATGAGTCATTTTATCAAAGTTTGTAGTGATGACTACAAAGACAACATGTCTAAGTCTGTATTCTAGACTCTCCAAAAGTTAAAACCATGTTTTATGTGGAAACATGTGACATTGATTAATGATGAAGACATTAAAACATGAGCAAGACGGGGTGAAAGAAAGGATTTTTAGAAGACCTTATATTATTCTCTATACAATTACTATTTGTTGAATCTAATTCTCTCATATCCTTTCTTCCTCTAGAACAAAATCCATATAATCTCTATAGAACCCACAGAGATTGAGATTCTTTAGAGATAGATAATTCAAAGTTGATGAAAAAATTATGGTAGTTGATGTCTTACCCATGCCATAGAAGCTTTGAAAATGATAGACAGGGGAAAATTTTCCTCTTAAGATAACATTAACCAAAGTTTGTAAAACTAAAAATTGTCCTACCAATTCTATTAAGCCCTAGATATCGAGTCATTAAAATTCTTTTATTATATTAGTGATGTCATTATTGGTTAGAAAGACCCCTTATGGTAAAATGTACCCTTTGTCTTCTACATATACAAAGGAGACATAGTTTTAAATATCATCTCATATTGTGTGTTTGTTATATTGTAAAAGGAGGTTTCCACCTCAAAGAAGATTCTGATTCATTCTTCTCTCCCATTCTCAAAGAGAGGAATTACTAATTTTTTTTATCTTTAATGCTATTTGGGGTATTTCGTGCATAACATTTGGTATCAAGAACTTAGAGTGCTTAGTTGGCTCCTCCAAAATGGGTCATCACACCATTTTTGCTATATATATTTTTTCTATTAAGTTTCATATAATTAAATTTTAATGGAGTTGAGAAGACATAGTGAATTAAACTGTGTCAAAATTTTAGATTTTGGTTTGCAATGTTTTTCAAGTTACAAGTTGTGGAAGCTACGGGTTTTTACTAGTCCTAAAATTAGTTTCAAACAAATTTTATTGGTAAAGCAATCATATATGAATCTAGCAAGCTCCAAATTGAGTTAAACCAATTTCATTGGAAAGGGGATGGACCATATTATTTCATATAAAAAAAATCATAAAAAATTATGAAAAGGTGGACATGTGATAAGCCATCCAAGTTTTTTTTCTTATAAATACCAAAATCAACAAGTTTAGGGAGAGTTACCATAACTTTTTTTGATAATTTGGAATTTGATAAAACCTATGGAATTGAAAAGAGGACATATCAATATACTATAGGTCAAAATTGTAGACTCATAGGGGCTTAAATATCATATATACATGAGGAGAAAGGTCAACCGGTAAGATTGTCTTCTAATGAGGGTTTTAAAAGGAATGTTAACTTGAAATTAACATATTTTTTTACTAGAAGATCTATTTTGGGTGATTCAAAAAGTGTGGTAAAGAGAAAACATATGAGAATTGTATATAAATATTATTTTGGGATCAAATGAATAAAGGGTTTTGAAAAATAATGTACGCCCATTAAATCTCATGGGAGATCATTATTGACACTGGAAGATAATCAAGAGGGGAATTTAGGATGTTCAAATTTGGAGAGAGAATTGTAAGCTTTCAATATAATATGATAAATAATTTTGACATCACATATATCATAATATGAAGAAATTTTTAAGAGTTTAAAAGGTATTTAAAATTAAACATCAAAGATAGTCTCAAAGTCATGAAGGTGGGGGATTTTGAATGAGCTAAGACTTGTGAATATTCTTACTTCACCTCCAGAATAGGAGGATAATGAAAATAAGAGGGTTGAGTCCTAGTCACATATTGAGAAAAGTGAAACAAAATTGGATAAAAAGTGGTTTGATTCGACACTTGATCATTCATCACTCCAAGATCCACATCATTGATGGTTCAACTTGATACCAAGGAACTACTTCATTCACAAGATTAATATGAGAACGTTTGATGGTAATGATCCAATAATATGGATATTCCATATGGAGATTTTTTAGATCGACATTGAGTGCCAACTTTACAAAAGGTAACTATTGCATCCTTGTACTTAGAACTCGATCAATTTATGTGGTACTAATGGCTTTGTGATCATAACAAGGGACATGTTGTATCTTAGTCTATTTTTACAATTGAATTATTAACACATTGTGGAGGTACCAATAGAAACACCTTATTTAGGGAATTAATAAATATTAGGAAAATAGGTTTAGTTAGAGAATATTCAACACTTTGAAAATTTATCTCATAGTGGAGAACATTCCAGCGGAAAATTTATTGGATCTATTTATGAGTAGTTTAAAGGAGATCCTTCAACATGTGGTACATTTGTTTGAGCCTAAATTATTAGAGAATGTTTTTTCTATGGAAAGGAAATTCAAAAGTAAAAATATGGCCACAAGAAGGGTTTCCCCTAAAACCTATCAAGAGGGCCATTTGATAAGTCCTAAACTAAATCATATATTAAGGTTGAAACCTCAACAAATGGATGAAAAAACAGCAAAGGCGATACATTTCAATTGTGACAACAAGTACATTAAAGGCATAAGTTTAGTGAGAAGAAATTATTCTACTTATATTGTGAAGAGGAAGAAGATCAAGAATTGGAACAGTGTTAATAAATATAAAATACTACACCAACCATATATTTCCATGCTTTAAATGGAATCAACACTCCTCAAACTCTCAATATAGAAGGATATATAAAAAATAATAAGGTAATAACATTGATTGATTCTGGTAGTATCATAACTTCATTAAGTACTAATTAACTAAATTTCTTATTTTATTTATATATCCAACACCAAAATTTCAAGTAATGATTGAAGATAGAGGTACCATAAATTATTCAAGGAAGTTCCATAGTTTTAATATCAGTATGGGGGAGAATTTATTGGATATTTCGAGTATAGAGATTGAAATGGGAGTTGTTGATATTGTATTAGACTTCCAATGGTTTCAATAATTGCGAACAATGGATCTTAATTTTCAAGCAATTTTCATGATATTTTTCTCCATACACAAGGAAATTGAACTCAGAGGTATCAAAGGGAAATTGTCTAAAGGGACAAGCTCTAATAGCATGGAAAAATTGTTAAAAAAGGAACACTAAGGTATAATTGTACAATATTTTTTACTAGAAGTTGAAATAGGTATACCCTCTATTCCCTTGGATATCCAAATAAGTATTGACAAGCATTCCAAGGTATTTGTAGATATTCCCATATGCACCACCTAAAATTAGACCTTACAAATAACCATACTCCCAAAAGTGTGACCTTAAGCCTCATTTAAGAAATGTTAGATGGAGAATCATTCGTCCTAGAAAAATTCATTTATATTCACCAATTGTGATGGTTTATAAAAATGATGATCCATGGAATATGTGTCTACAATATAGAGAGATCAATAAGATTACCATTAAACATAAGTTTCCTATTTCTGTCATCGATGAAGTATTAGATGAATTGCATGGAACAATTTTATTTACCAAGTTGGATCTTCATTCATGTTATTGTCAAATTAGACGAGGGAAGAAAACATTCCAAATATATCCTTTAAAACACATTAAGGTAATTATGAGTTCTTGGTGATTCTGTTTGGCCTTATTGATGCACCTTCCAAATTTCAAAGCTTGATGAATTCTATTTTCAAACCATTACTCATAAAATTTGTGTTGGTATATTTTGATCATATAATAATCTAAAAAAATGTTGGGAAGAGCATGCACAACATGTTGATAGGATATTAAAATATTGGAGGATAAAAATCTATATGAAAATCCTTCCAAATGGTCCTTTAGTGTTTGGGAAGTGGAATATTTAGGTCATATTCTATCTCTTGAGGGTGACACAGTGGAAACTAACAAAATTAAAGCTATGGTACAATAGAGGATTCTTAGGATTGATAGGCTATTATGACATGTTTTTCAATAACTATGATCGAATAGAAACACCTCTAACATCATTATTGAAAAATGATACATTTTATTGGACTCAAAAGGCAACCCAATATTTTTAAAAAACTTGAGGCTATTTGCAGAACTCCTATCCTAGACACACATTACTTCACAAAAACATTTGTTGTGGAGTGATACCTCAAGACAGGGAATTGGTGCAATATTAATGCAATAAGGAAGGCCACTTACTTTTGAAAGATTCCAACTTAAAGGAAAGGAATTACCTAAATCCACTTATGAGAAAGAAATGTTGTCCATACTACATGAAGTTAAGAAATGACACTCTTAGCTAATGGGAAAACACTTCAAGGTAAACAAAAATCATGATAGTCTAAAATACTTCTTGGAACACAGACTGTCTTCAAAGGAGAAACAAAAGAGGGTTACAAAGATTATAGGTTATGACTTTGAAATCATTTACAAAAAGGGGAAACAAAATGTGGTGGTGCATGCTCTTTCATGAAAATAAGAAAACACTAAGGCTTTACTTTGTGTTATCTCCACTATACAAGTTGTTTGGGTGGAAAATGTAAGGACATAATGGAAATAGGACCATAAAGGATTGAATATTATTCAAGAACTTCAAAAGGAACCTACTACATCAAATAAATCTGTGTGGAAGAATGATTCACTTTGGTATATGGATCACCTATACTTATGTAATAATTCCCAATTCAAACAAAATATCCTCTTGGAACTACACGTCTCTCCTACAAGGGGACACTCAGGATTTCTGAAAATTACCATAGGATCAAGAAGGATTTATTTTGGGGAAGGTATTAAAACCAATTTTCAATTTTTTTTGGTAGAATGTTTGGTTTTCCAATAGAACTGTAACACACCCAACCCCCTAAGTACCCTTTTAAGATATGGGGTAGTATAATTTCTCTTTCTCTCATTCATATAAATACCTATTCTCAAGGGAACCACACTCATTATCCTCTTAATCCATTAATTAAATATTAATGGTCCAGATCTCCTCTCAGAATCTCCTCGCCGGAGTGTAGCTCTGTAACTCACTCTGATTAGCATCATGTGATGAATGGTCATGATCTCTTCATGGAGATCTATGACAAGGATTAAAACACCTATCCTCAGGTATGAAACCAATGAGGCTCATACTTAGCTTGTACTACGTTTCCCCAATTAACACATGTCCACCTCTGTACATGCTGGTTTCCACATGTCCTAACACATGGCCTTGCCACTTGTTTGTGACACGTTGCACTCATAACGTGATACAAGGTCCTTCCTAAAAATTGATTCTAATTGACACGTGGCACGGTGCCCACATGACACGTGGACCAATCTTTGTATGCCACATGGAGCAAACATAATGTGACTCGTCATTGTCTGGCATACGGTCCTCCTCAATTCATAGGCTTATAGATCAAAATTGATGGCTAGGATCTGATCTTTGATGCAACACCCCTTCCTCAGCAGGTTCTGCTCGACCTCTCGGTCTAAGGATTGTTCTTAATCTCCCCTTGAGCCAAAATGGCTCTTTGATTCCCAACTGGAATCTTCACACTTGTAACCACAAGTCCTTCTTAGAAGCTACACCTGTACGAATAAGTACTAGGCATGAAATATTAACCACATGACCAACCAATGTGACCACAACCTTTATCTGAAAAGGTATTTTGCGAATCACGATTTCGGGGGTGTTGGTGTGATACAACCCCAAAAATCCACATCCACGAAACCTTGAAACCCGTTGTGGGACCACTCGCCAGGACTAGATCTGACAGTCCTGTGCCTTCTCCTTGATTGATGACCATGATCGTGTCACGAATTCACGTTTCATGATATCGAGACTACTTGTGTAACACCAACCAACTACTCCAACTCCCGACTCTCGAAATGTCGAGATTCAAAATCAATAATTCAACGACTCCCGTTGATCCAAATCCAACAGATACTATTCCTCTTGGGATTATGAGCATTGAAAGGTTATCAGCCTTATCCTTTCCCCTGATCTACTAGATCCAGTGGCTCACGGAATTTCAGTATTCCTCTCTTTGAGAAATTCCACCATCCGTTCATATTTTCAATGGATCCAATCCAAAGGACTGGGCGTTAATTCTTCTGGGGTCAACCTGTGTGAGGTGACTTCAACCTTCTTCTTTCTTCGAATCCCTCGAAGTCTCTATCCCTTCTGATCTTGGCTTCTACTGCAAAATCGAGAATTCCAAGGGTTCTTTGTGCACACTCCTTGTGGCACTCACGATAACCTCTGGTTATCTGACGTCTTCCTCTTCTGTGAACTCCTTGCAACAAAAATCCTTCAACCTCTCACTTGGGCTGGAAAAGTATAAGAATTCGACCTGCCTACGCACTCCTTGCATGGTTCTGTGCTATACTCTCACTTATGCTGGTATGAGAACAACGGTATCTATCCTAAGATTTTCTGAGGTAAAACTTAGAAAACTATCAACGCACTCTTTGTGGACTTTCACTACACTCCTTGCAGGAATTCTCAGGATGAGAAACAATTGAAACTCATTCTCTCCCTCTCAAAGAATTCATACATTCAACATGAAATCATACATGCACACAACATTGAAACAAATGCATAACAGATACCAGAATTAACTGTAAACATACCATTCAATAGATGTAAACATAATTCATAAACACCATGAAAGTTGGATCAAAGATTCCTTATATTAATCCAAGTGCATCTATACATGGGTTATATAGCATCAACTATCTGCTTCTAGACTCTTTTGCAATTTCTGTTTTTCTATTCTCTTTCTCTACAACTCTCTAATTCTTACAATGAGAATAATGATACATCACAATACATACGAGGGGGATTTCTAGATCTTTCCCTCCTACACACTAAGCTATCAAATCGAAATAAAAGATACAACTACTTTACATTTAATACAATAAATGCCTCCAACAAATAGATGAGAGCAACCACTAAAGATCTGAATTATAACTCAAAACATAAATGCGAATGCATCCTTTAGAGATATTACATTAATGTCTTATCCTTTCAAATTCAAAATGTACACTAGTGCATATCCAGCTGTCCTCCACTTTTGCGCTTGCTTTGCTATCTTGCTTACGATGCTCCTGCATCATACTCCTTTGGCTAAAAAATTCATGAACTCCTGTTCATGAGCTCCCGCACCATCTATCCATGTTTCTAGATCTCCGCTTCACTTTCCCAACTAGCATCCTCAATTGGGCGTCCCTTCCACTTTATCAAATACTCAAAATATGTCTTTTTCTGGGTCTTTTTGCTAACTCTCTGATCAATGACCGTTTCCATCTGCATCTTTTCAGCTACAGGCATCTGTCTAACCCATTGAACTTCCTTTTGATCTTCTGATCCCTTTGTTTCATCTGTTCTATAAGGATACAACTCTTCTACATTGAATATGGGTCATATGCCCACATCATCTGACAACTCTATTTCATAAGCATTTGCCTCAAATTTTCTTATGATTTTACATGACCCTATCTTTTTCATCTTCAGTTTATTATACGTTCCCCTTGGGAACATTTCTTTTCTCAGGTGCACTAAGACTAATTATCCCACTTCAAATTGAAGTTCTCTTTTATGTTGATCTTCTCTACGCTTGTATTCCTGGTTGGAATTTTGCAATTCCTCTTTGATATTACTGTGGAGTTCTTGCATCTCTACTACAAATTCTTCCACTCTAGCACTTCTGAACTCACTCTGCTCTAAATCTCTCAACTCAGACACTCCCCTGGTCTGCATTCCGTACATTATCTGGAATGGGCTCTGTTGGGTGCTTCTGTTAGGTGAATCATTATATGAAAATTCTTCTTGTGGAAGAATCTGATCCCAATGAATGTGATGTTAAGCTACTAAAATCCTCATTAATTCCCCTAAACTTCGATTTACTACCTCAGTTTTTCCATCCTTCTAAGGGTGATATGCTAAGAAAAAAGATAAATTAGTCCCCAACTTCTTCCATAGTGTCCTCCAGTAATGAAAAAAAAATTGGTATCCCTATCTAAAACAATACTCTTCGGTAAGCCATGAAGTCGAACAACTTCTTTGAAAAACAGGTTTGCAATGTGTGTTGCATCACAGGTTTTCTGACATGGAATGAAATATTCCATTTTCGAGAATTTGTCGACTACCACGAATATGGAATCACAACCTCTTTATGTCCTTGGTAGTCCTAATAAAAAATCCAGCTTACTGCATCCCACAACCTCTCTGGTACTGGAAATGGTTGATATAATCATGTATTTTGTCTCTTCCCCTTTGTGTGCTAGAAAATTCTACATTTTTTGACAAACTTATTGACATCTGTCCTCATCCCTGGCCAATAATATAGATTGTTCAGTTGCGCGAATGTTTTTTCATGGCCAAAATGTCCGGCCAATCCTCCACTATGTTTTTCCTTCAGAAGATTCTCTCTCATAGAAATCTTCGAGATACACAATTGATATCCTTTAATAATAATCCATCCTGGATTAAGTATTCAATCCATTGGATTCTATCTCTCAAAATAGAATTCTCACATGCTTCATAAGCATCCCTGAAATCTAAATCATCCCTGTACATATCCTTAAGTCTACCAAAACCTAAGGTCTTTACACGAAACTCCTGTAGAATCAAACATTTCCTACTCAACGCATCAACAACCTTGTTAACAGTTCCAGAAATTTGCTTTATAACAAAAGTAAAGTTTTACATAAATTCAATCCATTTCACATGTTTCTGGTTCAATTTTTCTTGTCAAGTTATGAATTGCAAAGCATGGTTGTTGCTGTACAAAACAAACTCTTTTGGAACCAAGTAATGCTTCCATTTCCTCAGTGCTTGTATGAATTCATAAAACTCTTTATCATACATGGAATATTTCATCTTGGCATCATTTAGCTTCTCACTAAAGTATGCAATCAGTCTATTGAACTTGGCTTAAGACTGCTCCAACCACAAATCCACTTGCGTCACATCTCACTTGAAATATCTTACTGAAATATGGAAGAACCAGAACTGGTTGTTTGGTTATTTTCTCTTTCAACAATTTTAAACTTTTCTTTTCTTCCTCTTTCCAATGAAAATATTTACGTCTTTTCTTGACTGTGTCCATCATTGGCGCAAAAAATCCACTAAAATTTATGATGAACTTCTTGTAAAAATTGGCTAGTCCATGGAAGCTTCTGACTTGAAAGATATTTCTCGGTGATGGCCATTCGTTGATCACTTTTACCTTCTCAGGATCCATCTTCAACTCATTTGAAGATATCACAAAACCCAAATAAATGAGTTCTTTCTTCAGGAAAGATGACTACCTCATATTTATCAGCAACTTCTCCTACTGCAACCTCCTCATTACTAGCTTTAGGTGTTTCATATGTTCTTCTTCAGTGTTATTGAAGACCAGTATATCATCAAGATACACAATTACAAACTTTCCAATGAAATCTTTCAAGACTTTGTCCATTAACCTCATGAAATTACTTGGAGAATTCATCAAACCAAACAACATGACAAGCCATTCATATAATCCTTCATTCATCTTGAATGTTGTCTTCCATTCATCACCTTCCCTCATTCTAATTTTATGATACCCACTTTTCAAATCAATATTTGAAAAAAACTTTGCTCCACTCAAGAAATCTATCAAGTCATCCATCCTCGGTAAAGGAAATCTTTACATGATGGTTATTATAGCCCTTGAGTCTGTACACATTATCCATACACCATCCTTCTTTGGACTTAACATTGTTGGTACAGTGCAGGGACTGAAGCTTTCTCTTATCAACCCCTTTTCCATCAAATCCTGGACTTGCTTCTTGACCTCTTCCTTCTCCTATGGCGTCAATCTATATGCTGCTTTTTTTGGTAAAATCACCCCTGGTATAAGGTCAATGTGATGGCTTATACTTATGATGGGTGGCAATGAACAAGGTAAATTTTCTACCACTATATCAACAAAATTATCAACATTTCCTTAATTTCCTCCGGTAGATCATCTATCGAAGTACTGGTTAAAATGACTCTAGGTTTCCTTACCACAACAAACTGCATGTATTCTTCTTTCTTGACTTCCTCCATAATTTCCTTCCCACTCATGAGAAGTATAGTTTTGATTACTTATGCTTTCACCTTCTTGTCTTCAATTGGCAGCAACATATGTGTCCTACCATTCTTCTCTAAGGTGTATGTGTTCTTTCTCCCATCATGAACAACATTTTTGTCATATTGCCACAATTTTCCCAACAAAATATGACAGACATCCATGGGAATAACATCACATAAAATCTCATCTCTGTATCCCCCTATATTAAACTCAAGTAAACATTGTTTAGTGACTATTACCTGGTGTCCCTTTTGCAACCATGAAACCTTGTATGGCCTTGGATGTGCAACTGTATCCAATTCCAACTTCTCCACCATTTCTGTGGATACTAGATTATCTGTGCTTCCACTGTCCACTATCACCTTGCATACCCTATCCTTGGTCTTGCAAGAAGCTATAAAAAAACTATTTCTTTGGACTGGATTCTCTGCCTCTTTCTCTAGCTTCAAGAGAATTTTCCTCATCATTAAATATCTTTCGCCTTTTGCATCTTCTACCTCAACATTTTTCCTTTGCACTTCTAAAATGTGAGCTTCTCATCCTCCATATCTTTTTCTATCAGGACATTCAAAATATTTATGTCTGATATCTCCACAGACAAAACACTTTATTTCGCCTCCTCTACCTCTACCTCTTCTTCTTGCTCACGGAAAAGTGTTCTTAATGGCATATTGTCTTCCCTATGAACTTCCTCCTCTTTCTGGGTGATGATGAGGCTTCTTTTCTTCATCTTTGGGATTCTGTACTCTATCCTAGGCAATTGCTTTGCCTCTTCTCTGACTTCTACCTCTACCCCTTTGACCTTGCTTTTGGGACAATTTTTCTTTTTCCTTCAAATCAATCTGATAAGAATTTTCCACATTTCTGATCATCACCATGCTCATATCATCCTGAATTTCATATCTCATACCATTCATGTATCTGGAAACATTTTCATCATCACTTTCATGATGACCTGCTCTGATGTTCAGTCGATAAAATTCCTCAGTGTATTCTTTCACTGTCATCCCCTTCTGTCTCATATTCTGCATTCTTCGAAACAGATTAATTTGATAGTATCTGGGTATAAACTTGGCTTTCATATTTTCTACCATCCTATCCCATCTTTTGATTCTTTGCTTGTCTTTGCAACATCTATCAGTCTGCAGTTCATCCCACCACAGTTTTGCATGCCCTTTCAATCTAGTGACAACATGTTTTACTTCCCTATCTTATTCGATATCTTCACAGTCGAAGTATTTATCCATAGTTCTAAACCGATCTAGTAGCTCCTCAACATCTAAGTTGCCTTCGTACATCAGAATGTCCATTTTTTCTCTGGCCCCTATTCTTGCAACAACTATGAATAGACGTTCTTCTACAGCATCTTCGGCTACAACTTCTTCTTCGGCTCTAGCCTCTTTTTCACTTTCAGCTTCTCTAACATCTCCTGTATTAGTAGCTTGTCTCTGTGCTATCTCCATAACATCTAATCGAGCATGAATTTTTCTCATTTCCATTTCCATGGTTGGATCGAGCATTGGCCTGTCTTGACCTCTTCTGGGCGGCATTGCTCAAATCTTCTCTTTACTACAAAGATTCAAAATTTGTGCTCTGATACCACCTGACGCAACACCCCTACCTTAGCAGGTTCTTCTCAACCTCCCGGTCTAAGGATCGTTCTTAATATCCCCTTGAGCCAAAATGGCTCTTCGATTCCCAGCTGGAATCTTAACACTTGTAACCATAGGTCCTTTTTAGGAGCTATGCCTATATGAACAAGTACTAGGTGCAAACTCTTACCCATGTGACCAACCAATGTGACCACAACCTTTATCTGAAAATGTATTTTACGAATCACGATTTTGGGGGTATTGGCGTGATACAACCCCAACACTCCACATCCATGAAACCCCAAAACCTGATGTGGGACCTCTCCCTAGGACTAGATCTAATGGTCATGTGCCTTCTCCTCGATCGACGACCACGATCACGTCACGACTTCGCATTTCATGATATCGGGACTACTTGTGTAACACCAACCAACTACTCCAACTCTCGACTCCCGAAATGTCGAGATCTGAAATGAAGAAATCAATGACTCTCGTTGATCTAGATCCAACAGATACTATTCCTCTTGGGATTGTGAGTGTTGAAATTTTATTAGCCTTATCCTTTCTACTGATCTACTAGATCCAACAACTCACAAAATGTCGGTGTTCCTCTCTCCAAGAAATTCCACCGTATGTTCATATTTTCAATGGCTCCAAGCCAAAGGACTGGGCGTTAATTCTTCTAGGGTCAACCTTTGTGAGGTGACTTCAGCCTCTACTTTTCTTTGAATCCCTCAAAATCTCTATCCCTTCTGAACTTGGCTTCTACTACAATCTCAAGAATTCCAAGGGTTCTTTGCATGCACTCCTTGTGGCACTCACGATAATCTCTAGTTATCTGACGTCTTCCTCTTTCGTGCACTCCTTGCAACATAAATCCTTCAACCTCTCACTTGGGCTAGAAAAATATAGGACTTCGACCTGCCTGCACACTCCTTGCATGGCTCGGTGCTATACTCACACTTCTGTTGGTATGAGAACAACGATATCTCTCCTGAGATTTTCTGAGGTAAAACTCAGAAAACTGTCAACGCACTCTTTGCAGACTTTCATTGCACTCCTTAGAGGAATTCTCAGGATGATAAACAATTGAAACTCATTCTCTCCATCTCAAAGACTTCATATATTGAACATGAAATCATACATACATACACCATTGAAACAAATGCATAAAAAAGACCGGAATTATCTGTAAACATACCATTAAATAGATGTAAACAGAATTCATAAACACCATGAAAGTTGGATCAAAGATTCCTTATATTAATCCAAATGCATATGTACATGGGTTCAATAGCATCAGCTATTTGTTTATACACTCTTTTGCAATCTATGTTCTTCTATTCTCTTTCTATACAACTCTCTAATTCTTACAATGAGAACAATGATACATCACAATACATACAAGGGAGATTTCTAGAGTTTTCCCTCCTACACTCCAAGCTATCAAATCAAAATAAAAACTACAACTACTTTACATTTAATAAAATAAATGCCTCCAACAAATAGATGAGAGAAACCTCTCAAGATCTGCATTACAAATCAAAACATAAATGTGAATGCATCCTTTCAAGATATTACATTAATGTATTATCCTTTCAAATTCAAATTGCTTTCAAAATGTGCACTGGTGCATATCCAACTGTCCTCTGCTTTTGCACTTTCTTTGATGGCTTGCTTACGATGCTCCTGCATCAATATTCCTTTAGCCGATCCATGGCCCCAATCATTCCTCAAAGGACTCCTATTAGAGTTCTTTCCCCACCGGGTCTACCATTCACTCCGACCATCCATCTCCAATGAACGATTGAGATATATCAGTCTACCAATCTAATGGTTGACGATTAAGGAAACCTTCCAAAGGCCTAAGCCCAACTAGGGGCCCATCCTTGGCCTTTGAAAAATTAGATACCCACACGTGCTATTCCCAAGATCGTACTGGCTTCCATGTTGAAAAAACTCATTAGGATGACATCATTCTCCCCTTTCCTTATTTATCACGTGAAAAGGAGGAACCTGTGATGAATTGATAGATGAGGTTAAATATCACCTTTGCGTCGATCAATGGCTAGGGTTAATTATCTCCCTCTCTCGATTTGCGATCCATATCTCCCTTAGATTCCTTCCTATCGAGGTGTATCTCATATGAGACACTCTGATAGTACCCATCCGATGGACATTGGAGATCTTTCTATGCTAAGATCCAATAATCAACAATTAAAGCGCTTACTCAAAGGCATGGGATCGACAGGGATCCATTCCTAAATCCTTTGACCAATTATAGGTTGCCATGTAGCATCCTCGAGTATGCAGACACTCCCCATTAACATGATGTTAGTAAGACATCACCTTCCCACATAACCTCTATAATATATGACCCTATGGATATCTACGATGATGGTTTTTCATGGGTTGTCCACTGATATTCGACCTAGATTGCTCCTCGGAGTTTTCCATTGGAATGACTCTTCTTCGCACTTCCAAACCACTTTGATGATTCCACCGCAACCAACGCTCATGATCATATAGATCTATCCTCCAATGGATCTGATGGTCATCAACGACCTTAATCCTTGGAAAATTCCTGAATGCAGGTGCCCTGATCAATGAAAAAGATTTAATTAGTGCGTTGAACTGACGACTACAATCTTCTCAAGTAAAACACATGATTTTCATAGGTTTAACACTCTAGTTAAGGAATTCACGATTTCATAAGTTATCCTAAGTTATTTCCAAGGTCTACCCAGCCTTCCTGGTTTTGTCCTGACTCCATAAAACTTCTAAGGTATTTCCCTTTACCATTTGGAGTGGATTTTGTGTCCTACCAGTCTTTTCGTTCTATTACAAGGACTAATATAGGGTTCAAGGCCATCATTATATTTCTGCTAAACCTTAATGGATCTTTTCTTTTCCTATAGTGGGGGGTATTTATGTGTTATTGACCTTCTCTAGCCGTTGCTACAATTAAGGTATTTTTCCCCTACTCAAGAAACCTATTTACTATGGTGGAAAATCCATCATGCACTTCCATAATTATAGATTCATATTTATTTTCCTTAACTTAGGACAAATAAAACAATTTCATGCTCATATGTGCAATAATCGATAATCCCATTTAGATACATTAGTATTCATTCATGCAAAGGTGTAATTATTCCAACCAAACATATCTAGTCGTGGCATACAAGTAAAAAAATTCAGCCACATAATTCAATTCAATTACACAGGAAGGGAAGAATACTTATATTTGTTTACAAGTTACAGTCAGCCAATTGACTGTGGGTGTTCATATTTCCAACCATCCATAGGATCATAAACAACAATGCTCTGCAGTTTGGCCACCCCATTATGAATTCTTCCTCAGGTTCTCAAGGAATTACAATAAGGTTTTCCTCATACCCACCTAGTCCAGGAATCATTGAGGTTTATTAGACACCCTCCCAACATCTAGCTCGCAGTCTCTTGGCTCAATTTGGGGACCTCCATCCTTAGACTAGTCTTGCAAACCAAAATATTACTCTCCCACTCCTCGCTCCTTGCTCCCTTGGGATCCCTGTTTTTCTCTGTTTCCCATGTGTATTTTCCTTGCAAACATTTCCTACCCAATAAGGTTATGAACCATCCTCTTCTTTCTGTCAGAAGAAACCCATGAGGTCAAACTGGGACTGTGGAAATTGGTGATATATTTTACCTATGTGTGACAATTTTTGTTGTCCTTACCTGATCCCCCATACCTAGATTCATTTGGGGTAGTTGGTTTGTTCAACTACCATCCTCCCTTATTAAATGATTTTCCTTGGAATTAGAGTGAGGGAGAATAATTGAGTATTTCCAAATTAAGTCTTCAACAAGGAGGCTTGGGTCCTCTTATTCTAATATAATATATTCTTATTCCTCTAGCAATATCATGGACAATACTTAAGGTTTCACCCCCACAGTTAGTTGTTGGCATTTTCGATTGATCATTAATACATTTACATCATTTACATGCCATGGCATGGAAATCATAAATCATGAATAATTACAATATGGGGAAAGAAAGGTGTTTCAATCCGCCCCCCCCCCTTAAAGGAACACCATCCTCAATGTTCTTTTCATTTTAGCAATATTATCCATGGCTTCATCTTTCAACTGCTTTAACAATGTAGTTCCTCTTCTTTTTCTGGTCCTCTCCAGACTCTTGGCATTTAGCACATGTCGAAAGAAATATTAGGAAAAAAACATATTAATTCACAATTTCATGCATAACATTTCATTACTATTCAAAACTCAAGGGAAAATATTCTTATCAATAGTATACTTATCTGTGCAATTACATGGATTTGCATCCATATGGTTGCCTCATTAATATGGCTCATGAGTTTTCTTGACATAACCATTGTGCTCATGCTCCCAATAAACCATTTACGAGAGGTTATCAAAGTATCCTCTTCCTTGTGGTCACTCACCCTCCAGGATTAGGCTTAGACATCCCCTTCTATGCTATACAGTCTCTTAGGTGATCCATATTTCTTGCCAAGGATTTCTCACACATGAATAGTTTCAGAGACTTCATTGAGTCTTACAGGCAAGGCGTCCCTCTAACTTTCTCTTGCAAAGGGAATCCCTCTGGCCCATGTTACCACAAAACGATATTATTTTAAGGTGATCATGGCATATTACAGGGTTCTCATGTCATACCAATAGCCTTTTCCATGCTTTCCATCTTGAAAGCCATCATTTGTCCCCCCAGGAAAGACCTGTAATCTCACTTGTATCACATGCATATAGTGAATTCATGAGATATCATCATCAATTTCAATTGAAATTTTTCTTTGAAATCTGCCATCCACAAATTTCCATTTCACTTTTCTATTTTTGGATTTATTCCATATTGGAACCTGATTTCACAAGCATTAGATTTTCCTTCTCATAACAATTTGGATCAATAGGCATTGGTATTCCTCATGGGATTACAAAAATTCCATATCCAAAACCCTTTTTCCTGTAATTCCATCTTCACACGGGAAAATAAACTATTAGTTATCATGCACATACATATTCATTTCACACTTGTAGTGGCTTCCCCACAATTTCAAAACTGTGCATACTAACAATTAAATCATATTTATCCATTCAATGATATGAGGTAAAAGGAAATATATCATTCCTTTGACATGCATCATTCCAACATACCATACTTTTTCCAAATACAATTCAAACATCAAATAAACTTAACCAATGTGCCAATTCCCATGGCCACTTTCACACACAATGCATCCCTATACTAATTTCAGATTTGTTACTTTTCATATAGTCACTCTATCCTGGTGTTTGGAATTCAACCAACCTCTCACCATATGGATTATCTATCCACCTTAATTATTATAGGAGGACTATGTTTCCTTCTTTAAACTGATCATGACCTCAAATCAACATTCATTTTAAGAAAATTAAAATTTTATATGAACGCATTTAAACATTCTTTTTTTCTTTGTTGACAATTCAGGGTGTCAATCTTGGCCACCCAATTCTCTCTTTACATTTCTACAACTCTTGTAGAGTACTGGGAGGTACTTCTTCTATTATGGGCATTCATATATATATATATATATATATATATATATATATACCCATTACTTTTATAACATGAATCTTCTTAATGTATTTAACTAATGTGTTTTCTTACGAGTCTCTTTATCCCCAATCACTTCTTGATTGGTCAATGTATTCATGACATTTTTGTTGATGAATTTCCCACAAGGATTGTAACAACCCTTGATTGGTAGGGGTTTTACCCTCTATCATTTAGGTTCTTCCTTCCTGATCATACTTTACTTTGGTATCGATGGCTTACACCAACCATTCAAAATCATTTTTATATCATTAGAATAATGAAATATTCAGAAGGGATTCTTACCCAATCCATTCAGACCTTATTCCAAATGGACATGAACACTTTTATATCTATTACAGCTGCCAACACCCTCTATGATATTATCTCATCAGTGGTGCTTCACAGGGACTCCTAAGTCCCTTCAACATTCTTTTCTACCAAAAATATTTTGTAATTATCCTCTACCTGAGGGTGTCCATCATTGGCAACTGTCTTCCACAACAACTCCAATATTTACCTACATATAACATGCATCATCTCATTCAAAATCATATAAGTTGTCATGTAAAATCAAAATGCATGTATCATAACATTTAAATCAATAGAGCATTTTCAGATATGCCCCAACATATCTCTATGCACTCTATTACATTATCCTCAATGTTCTCCTGAGTGTAAACATGAAAACTTTTTAGTTGTCTTTATAATCATGTAGCTATCAATATTCTCATGCCAAAACACTTACTTGCAACCACATATCGGTTTCCCATCCTAGAGAAACACCATAAATGACAAGAAAGGAGTCACGGGACTCTTCCCTTTTTCCAATCCTTCTACATAGCCCAAAACTTTCAGCCTAGCTGAATTAATTTCGAGGCTTCACTACCTTCGCACAAAATGTCTTAACCAAGCTCATTTAATTAAACATATTTATTGACTTTGTCTTTCATTTACCAGTTGCACTTATTTCCACAACTACTCTTTTAAGGCATACAAATCTGTCTCATTATTCATAATTTGACAGTGAGAAAGTATAAATCCTTTTCTCCTTATTTTTCTTCTATAATTTATCCCTCCTTAGATCTTCCTACTCTGTTCCTTGATAAGTATTAGTTAATTTTATCTTGACCTTTCCCGGATAATAATAAACATACTTACAACAACAACATTTAGTTCACCATTTAATTATGAATTAGTGCATTATGCATATTTACCAAAAATTAGGTTGGTCAACATTCACTTGCATGTCTCCCAAGAATGAATTATATTTTAAAATGTAATCCATGATTCTTATGTAAACAGGCTTTGCATCCTATTGCTTTCCTTTCCAACAACGATTTAATGTTATGACTTTGTTCCATTCATAGAGTTTCTACACATTTCGATAGAGATTTATGAGCTGAACAGAATGAATAAAATATTGAATACGATAACACAAAGATACAAAGAAAAATAATAAATATCCAGTGAACAATAACTTCTATTAAATAAAGAAAATAAGATGAAACTGTAAAACCGCAGAACTGAAAACAACTTACTCGAATGGTGGTAGCTATCTCTGAGAAGAGTTGTGGCTACTACGAGAATCCATATGAGAATAATGATTACATTCAGGCTCCAAAGGAATATTTAACATTACTCATGAATGCCAAAACCCTATACAACCAACAATTGAACCCTAGGAGATGAAGTGCCAAAAGTTATGTGGGCCCCGATGGGTAAGTTGGTACCTCAACTTCCCGAAGTCATAAATGTTTCATACGACCTCCGTTTTAGGTGTGTGATAGCTCATTGGAAAGGTATTTTAGATAACTACACATTATGCCATCAAAATTTGACTCAGTCTACAATTTTATTGTGAAAAGCCAAAAAAACATTATTTAGGGCCCCAAAACGACCCTAGAAGTACAAAAAGATGTACTAACATGAAAAATTCCAAAATAAGCTAGTTAGAATAGGTGGGAGGCCACGAATATCCATATGGATGATGTGTAGGGATTCAAGATAGCCCTGAAAGTGTAGAACCCACAATTAAAAAGAATGTCATCATTACAAAGAAACATGTTGAACTAAAAAATATCAAGAGGAGCCAGTTGGAATAGGTGGGTTGCCACCAATATCCATCTAGATCAATCCTCCCCCTTAGGAAGCAATGGTATCCATTGTATTGAGTTCACCCATTAGGTGAGAAAATTTCTTTTGAATTTGTCCCTGGGTAAGCCACTTGCCTTGGTGCAGGAGCTTCCCTGCCTTGACAACCCGATAAAGCCAGATCCTCTACTGGCGAGTACCCTTTGTTCGACAACACAAGTATTCCAATAGAGAACGAACACCTTCAGTAACAACTCACACATTCAAATCAAATATCAACACACCGATGTTTTGACATGGTAAAATACCTATGGGGAAACATCCACGACCCCAACCAACATGGCCACTTGGAGCAGTTTATTAATGAAAAAGAAAAATATTACAGAGAGATTTTACAAGAGATTTTCTCACAATCGATCATCGACAAATGACCCTCCATGCTCTTTAAATAGATATCATGGATCAATCAGGTGTTAAGCCACATATCAGTGACCGTTAAGATCGAGGAGAATATAAACCGTAATATCACTCTATGTCGGGAACATATCATGACTGTTGGATTTCATAACTACAAATGTATACTAAAGAAACACAGTTTTACCTAATGACACATTAGGCCAAGTAGATATTAACTAACCCTAAGTGTCTAAATATCCTAACATACCCCCTTAAGAAAAACTTGGGATAGGATTGAAGGATTTACAATAGTGACACAATAAGAGAAGGAAGGATGCATTAGAGCCTATCCCCCCTTAATGAAAACTTCCTGAACTCCTAACATAGATCGAAGTTTGGAAAACTTTGCTTCTGTAAGAGACTTTGTGAAAATGTCTGCAACTTGATCTTCTCTAGGGAAAAAGAGTACCTCAATAACTTGATCATGAATGATCTTTCTGATGAAGTGCATGTGTATCTCGATGTGTTTGTTGTGTTGATGTTGAACTGGGTCTTTGGAAAGCTTGATGGCACTCTGATTGTCGCACCAAAGGCTGGTTGGATGTTGCTGCTGGAATCCAAAATTTAAAAGAATCTATCGAATCCATAAGGCTTCCTGACTTGCATTTACCACTTCTTCGTACTCTGCTTCTACTGAAGAAAGTGAAATATCCTATTGTTTCTTACAGGCCCAAATGATAGGTCCTGAACCAAGGATGAAAACATAACCTCTAGTAGATTTCCGATCATCAGGGTCACTGGAAAAATATGAATCAATGAAACCAACCAATAAAGGAGTTCCTGCTGAATTGTAATGTATCCTGAACTAAATTGTACCATGTACATAGAGAAATATCCTTTTAGCTACTTTCCAATGGATTTCATGGGGTGTTTGCATATACCAGTCAACAAGAGAAACAACAAAGGAAATATCATGATGTGTATGAGTCAAGTATAAGAGGCTACCATCTAACTGATGGTATAGGGTGGCATCAAATTCATGATAAGTAAAGATGGAAGTAAGCTTGACTCCAAACTGGAAGGGAGAAGGGGCTAGTTTACAATCATCCATGTGAAAGCAACGAAGAAGGTCACAAGCATACTTATACTAGGAAAGAAAAATTCCTTCATTGGTTTGCAAAACTTTGATGCAGGAGCATCGTTGGCAAGCACGCAGAGGTGGGACCACCAAACACGTGAGAGTTCCTTCGAAAATTCAATGTGAACAGTCACAAAAGATTTTGGGATCCGCCTCCACACAACGTCGAAATTCACCTTCGGAGGCATGCTTGAACTAGTGCCAAGTTTTTCCCTTGGAAGCAAGTTTTTGAAATTGTAAGCAGAGCAGAAGTTTCCACTTCGGCTCTGGAATACGACTAGACTAAGATAGCGTAGGATAAAGTTTAGAGTAGGCAAATAGTAGGAAAACCCTAGGAACATTGGGCATTATGTAAAAAGTTTGTAAGCCCAGTTAGCGGCAAGAAGGGAAGAGACGGAAGAGAAGAGAGGGCTGTAATATAGAGAAGTCATCTGTAAGAGAACTGTGAGTGAGAAAAAGATCTCAGTTTTTGGAGCTACTATATTTTGTATGTATTTAGTAGCCAGTGGGCACTTATGAATAGAACAAAATGGAAAATTGATGAAAATGTGTTGTGCTTGGGCTATGTGTATTTTCCTATTATTTTCTATTTTGTAAACAATTGAATGGAACTATGAGTTGTTCCCAGTTTCAATTGTTTCTCTTCGTTAGGAGCTCTGCAAGGTGTGCATCGTACCAGAGAGAAATGTTATGGAATTGTTTTCTCTTCATTAGGAGCTCTGTAAGGTGTGCATCGAGCCAGAGAGAAAATGTCATGGATCTGAGCTATCAAACTCCCTCAGATGAAAGGAGTGCATGGAAGTCAGAATCCGAACCAGACAAAGCTCAGGAGGTATAACACTTCGGAATTGTTGTCGGGATCGAGGAACCCATTCCCTGGGAGGAGAAAAGACCGATTCTTCGCAGAATTAGAAAATCTTCTAACTCAAGGTCGAGTAAAATCTTAGGAGGAAGAATGTCGTCGAGCATTGGACCACGGTGGAAATCATTGCAGACCATCCGATTGAAGGGAGGAGCGTAGGCTTTAACCCTGTATAAATCCAAGAGGAGAATTCAGAGATCCAAATGGACGGTCGAGAATCCTCGAGGAGGATCATCGAAACCCCATAGGCCGTTGGATCAGGAGGAGCTGCAAGGAGATTAGCGGCGAGAGTTTCTCAACATTTGTTTCAGGATTTCGGGGACCATGAGTTGGAAAGATAGGAGATCTTATCTTTCAGGATCTCGAATCGTGAAATCGTGAATCGACCAAGATTGTCGATCGCAGGGATTGTCATGAGTCATCGATCGGGCGCCAGGGCATTTCGGAGTTTCAACTTTTTGGCAACTGGGGAATCCAAGGAGTATAGACATCCCCTTGTATCTTGATTTCGTGAAACATGAAATCCAAAAAAGGAATAGGCACTGGGTCATTTCGAATTTTCAGCGACCGAAAAATCCAAGGAGAAGGGACACTCTTTGTATCTTGATTTCGTGAAACGCAAAATCCCAAAAAGGAATAGGCATCGGGTCATTTTGGCTTTTCGGCACCCGGAAACTCCAAGGAGTAGGGATACTCCTTGTATCTTGATTTTGTGAAATGAAAAATCCCGAAAAGGAATAGGCACCAGGTCATTTCGGCTTTTTGGTGACTAGAAACTCCAAGGATTAGGAACACTCCTTGTATATTGATTTCTCCAAATGTGAAATCCCGAAAAGGAATAGGCGCCGGGTCATTTCAGCTTTTCGGCGATCAGAAACTCCAAGTAGCAAGGACATCCTGCGCATCCTGATTTCGCAAATCACGAAATCCTGAAAGAATAGGCGTCGGGTATTTCGGCTTTTCAGTGACCAGAGACCCTAAGGTGCAAGGACATCCCTTGCATCCAGATTTAGCAAAACACAAAATCTCGAAGGAGCGAGCGCCAGACCATTTCGGCTACTAGAGGTTTGAAAGACTAGAAGATGGGATACTTGACTCATGAAGTCCCGGTCCCCGATAAGCGCCTTTTCAGCTTGGCACTTGGTCATATCCCTTGGTCGCATGCTGTGGGAGCTCATGCTTGGCGCCCAAAAAATCCAGCTGAGCATTCATAAGGGACCTGTGTAATTGTCCGAAGGGTTCTAGTTCGGAACCAGAAGAGCCATTTCAGCTCCAGAATCAAAAGATGCTGACTGGGAGGTCACGCAACCCTTAGGAGGGATAGGGGGTATGTATTAGGTGGTATCAGAGCTTAGTTTTCACCTGTATATTTTAGGTGGAGGAAAAAGAAGGAGACAGAAAACTCAAAGCTGTACTCTGTGTGTGACAGACAATCAACACAATGCCGCTAAGAAGACGAGATCTGACTTTAGCCAACTGTGTTGTAGAAAGGGAGATGCGAGAGTTTCGTGCCCGAATGGAAGCAATGGAAGTAGCACAGAGAAGAGAACCTACCATTGGGGATGTCAGTGATGCGGAAAGTGAAGAGGTTGAGGTTGAAGAAGCTGCAAGAGAGGATGCTGCAAAGGAACGTTTGTTGAGAGCAGGTGCTATATTGGGAGGTAGAGCTATGATAGAGGTCCCCATGTATGAGGTAAATCTAGATGTTGAAGAATTGTTGGACTAGATAAGGTCCATGTACAAACACTTCGACTATGAAGATATCGATGAAGAAAAGAAGGTGAAGCAAGTAGTCACTAGGCTAAAAGGGCATGCAACACTATGGTGGGATGAATTGTAGGCTGAGAGGAGAAGTAAAGGAAAATAGTGGATAAAGAGTTGGGACATGATGGTATCCAAACTGAAGGCTAATTTCATACCCAAAGACTACCAGATCAATCTGTTTAGGAAGCTACAAAACCTGAGACAGAAAGGAATGACAATCAAGGAGTACATCGAGGAGTTCTACAGGCTGAACATCAGAACTGTACAAAGGGAGAGAGACGAAGAAAAAGTTTCCAGATACATAAATGGCTTGAGATAAGAAGTCTAGGATGAGATGAGCATGATGTCAGTAAGGACTGTGGAAGATGCGTATCAGTTTGCACTGAAAGTAGAGGAAAATCTTGCCAGAAAACAAAACCAGCGAGGAAGAGGTAAAAGCTCGGTCCCAAGCAAAAGCAAGGGATTTAACCATGACATAGCACATCAGTCTAAGGATGAGGCTGAGAAACCACACAATCACCTGGAACAAGGAGGAAGTTCACGAGGAAGACGGAGTGGTGGAAGAAACTCTTCTAGAGGAAGAGGCAGAGGAGGAGTAAAGTGCTATAACTGTGGAAAGATAGGGCACATGTCTTGGGAATGTCCTGAGAAGAAGAAAGAAGGAGGAGAATCCCACATTTCAGAAGAACAACGAAGAGATGTTGAGGTAGAAGGAGCAGAGGATGGAGCATCCCTAATGTTTGTTGGGCACTTTAATTGTCTAGTTGAATGGAAAATCAAAGTGTTCAATATGAATTTTCAACCCAGGGAAGTCTGTTATTTCAAGATAATTTTGCACAGTCTATGCTAGATTATGAAAGCATCTCTAATCTAATTGCAGTAGGGAAGTTCTTTTAACAAAAACAAAAAAACAATATTGCTAACACAATTGTGATGATACAGCTGGAGTGCTACAAAATTAAAATCATAATTGGAATCTAAACTGATGAATCTACAAAAACCATGAATTTCCTACCTTAATCTAACTTTCTAATTTACTTTTGGAGGAAGAAATTTTATACTATTGCTGAAGGGAAATCTACTTATTACAAGAAGCTACTTCACACTTTTAATTCTCCAAAACAAGCTTTTAACCTAATGCAGAAAAATGAAAAGCAGTTCTCCAGCCATGTTCAACAACTGACTTCTAATTCTCATGAGACAAGTTTATGTGCATTTACCAAGAAGGAACTAAACTATAACAATAGTTATATTCAGAAATATCTAACAGTTAAACCATTCACAATGAAAACGACTAAATCTAGAATTCGAAACAGAGGGGAATCGGTGAGGAAGGTGGACCCTTTCCTTCTCACTGAATCCACTCAAAAGATAGGTTACAGTATGCTAAATAAATTCAATCCACTTCTTCATTCAATTGCCAAAAAGATGTCTGTGTACAATAATCGCTCCTTTCTTCAGTTCAATCAAAAAGACTAACTACCCTTTACATTACAAAAGCTATGCTATTTAAAGTCAGAGTCAATCAGTGTTCAGAAACATAGCAGTCTTGAGAATCCCCGATTCTTAGGCTGTTCGTTAGATATCATTAATACAAAATCTTGAATTCTCCTTCATCAACATCATGAGACAACATTCTAATCAACAGGTGTTGCAACAGTCATATCACAACAAGACTGGTGGCGTCTATTGTAACAGCTTCCGAGATTAACAGGCTTCTGTCATAGCAGTTGTGTAACAACTTCCAGGATTGATGGGCATTCGTTGCAGAAGTCCTGTAATAGTTTCTAGGATTGATGGGCATCCGTTGTAGAAGTCCTATAACAACTTCTAGGAATTGCACATAGCTGTGACAACAACGAGTTTCTTGAAGTGGGTTGTTCTAACACTTTGATCATTAGTTAAATTATTTCATGGGTAGAATATGTGAACATTATCAATAAAACATGCTAAGTAAATGAAAACATAAAATCAAGATGAATAGTTTGTACCTTGGGAAAAAGGGTCTTGGTACTCATTATAATAATCATTTAGCTTAGGAATGAGAAGGTTGAATGATCAAAAGGTGTAGTGAAAAAGGGACATTTCAGGGTCCTAACATACCCCCCAACTGAAGACATTGCATGGCCTCATGCAAAACACATTAAAACCTTATTATGTAGCTGAAGTATATCAGTATCTCCTCCAGTGCAAAATTGTGAAGAGAAATTTCTAAGTGACGGTAATGAAGAATGCCATGTCGAAAAGAAAATCTGCTAAGTCAACAATCTGTTTGGGTTTCTTTATTCTTGAGAACAGGATCAGTTTGAGTTTCTTGAGTAACAACTCATGAAGAAAATAGAGGTTCTTGTTTACAAGCTTCTAGTATACCAAGAGCTGATTTATGACGATGATATCTCCTCTGTTTTACTGATTTTTGTATAGCAGAAAGTCCATGTTCAGTCTTGATTGATACATTTGTTGGTACTATAGCAACTAGAACTTTGACTACCTCATATCCAGCATCATAGTAAATGTTGCCACACTCAAAACACATTAGTTCTTTGTTTCTGCCCAAAACAACTTTTGTCAGTGCTAGGATGTCCATGGTTATACCCTCTGGATTCTTTTGTCGGGCAACTGCCACCTCTTGTTTCGGGGTTTTTAATTTGGCCTTGAGGTTAGCATTCTCTATTATCAATGCAGTGATCCTGGAATTTTCTGTATTCCCGATCTTTTTCTCTATTTGGGCAAACAATTGGGCAAGTGGTACATCCTCAGCGTGCTGTGGAGCTGATTCTTGTGTAACAGTTGTGTCTGTCAGGACTGGTTCTTGTGGATCAGTTTCGACATGGATAGTTGGTGCTTGTGGAACATCTATGTCTATCAGGACTGGTTCTTATGGAGCAGTCTCGACATTGTTGGTTGGTTCCAATATTACTAGCTCTGGTAGGACAATCTTCTATGGAGCAGCGGGTTTTGGTGTAACAACTGTATCTGTCAAGACTGGTTCTTGTGGATCAGTCTCGACGTGGACAGTTGATTCTTATGGAACTATATCTACATCAACCATAGGGAATAGTGGAAAAAGAATAGGAACGACTTGTTCCATATCTTGTCTTCCAATTGCAGCTTCGACAGACCTGGTGGACCTGGTTTTTCTCTTGGGTAAAGTAGAAACGAAAGTAGTGGTTTTCTTCTTCGTTGCTGGAGGAGGAACAGGGTGTTCTTCCTCAAGCACACAAGGAGGATATTATGGTATACTGGGGTCTGCGATGATTTGTATATCGTCAACGGACATGGGATGTGCAGAATCATCAGGCAACATCGATGATTCTGCTGCAAATTGAGTACATTCATTTTGAAAGGAGAAGATAGTTTCCTGTAGTTTTGGGCATAAGGTAAAACCTAGTATTCGTACCCCTGTAGAATTCTCTCTTGCAGCAGCCAGAGGGTTCTGATTTGATGTTGATCCAATTTTATCAATGGATCTCCGAGGTTTTTCTTTGAATGGACATTTCCTTTTCTGCAAAGACGCACAAGTAATGCTAGTAGGTTCTTGATCAACTGTAGCAGTAATAGGAGAATCTTGTGTGATTGCAGCAACAATAGGAGGGGTCTATGTGATATTTGGTGCCTGAGCAAAGGGGGTAAGCGGTCTTGATGTTATGGTGGACCGTGCTATCCTTACTCGCTTTTTAGGTAATGCAGAGGTAGGAGCAGTGTTTTTCTTGTCAGAGGCAGGGGGTTGAATTTCAATAATCACTGTATTAGCCAAGTGCCGTGATTGTGGTCGAGCGGTTGGCTCTTCATCTATTTGTTTGTCCATAGCTACAGGATGTTGTAATGCAAAGTCATCAAGGCTTGTCTGTTTGGTGCCAGGATGGCTTCGAGTTACACAGCTTCTTTTCTGAGTTGTCTTACGGACAATGACAATAGGGCTTTGGACTTCTATTGCAGCCGAGGGTAGAGGCTCTGGAAGAGGTCCATGGGTTGCAGTTTTAAGGACTGGTGCAATCCTTTCTAGATTTACAGACTGTGGCTGGTCTGCTACAACAAGTAATGGGTTATTGGAAATGTCCATACCTCTATGAATTAAGAGGTCGATGAGTCTGTGATTAGAAACGCAGTTCTTTGGGCTCTTGGATTTTTTTACAAAATGGGCCATGTTATGAAATGATTGTAGGAGATAATAAGGAATGTTTATCAATTTCTGATGTCGTAGATGTGATGATAAGATGAAATCAGAAAAATAAACAACTTGGTATCGACCTTCGCAGGTGATGTACCTTTTAAGAAATTCTGCAACTTTTCCCCATGGCTCTGGTAAGGAATTGGCTTCTACACCTCTGCCCTTGGTCTTAACTCACTCAGTGTTGATGAGGAACCCCTTCTATGCATCCAGAAGATGTGTTTTTATATTAAACCATCGGTATCCCGTTCTTGGCAACCCTATTACAACAACAATGCTTGCCTATGTTACTAGAATCCTTGCCCCATTCACCATTGAATACCCTTCAGTAAGATCTTGACTAAACTCCAATACCTCGTCCTCACTAAACTCTTTCAACTTCTTAAAATATGATATCCAGCTGGCCTGAAGAAATATTTGGTAGGCCTTTGGGTGTAGAAGCAAACTGTCCAGAGTTGCAGGTTCATGTATCATAACTGATCCTCCCATGATGTTTCTTGAGAGTCACAGGCACGTCGAAGGAGAAACTATCACCTAAATCAGAGACACAATAGGCTCGACCATGGTTTGCAGAGAGAATACAGTGTCTTAGTTAAAAGAAGAGTGGGTGGAAAGGTGGTGGAGGTGTGTATAAACTTCGGAATGAACGGCTAGATTTATGTTCCTCCCCCAACTAAGTGGATTGGCTCCAGGTGTAATCGGTTAGTAAATAGGAAATCGTGCTTTTATATCTTCATTACTTTAACACATAGGATTAATCACGTACCTCAAATCTTACCGCACATAACGACCTGTTAGAGTAACAACACAATCCAACCATCATCGGAATGGTGTGTAATAGCTAGCATGATGAAGGATTGTGAGAGAAATGACAGCTTATGCAGAGTCATAGTCCTTACTGTAGTGAGCCAACTGAATATTGCCGAATGTGAAGTCACGTCATAATGAAGCATCACTTTTAGATAGAAAGGATCAATATTGTCTAATCAGTGGTGTTGTTGCATGAAATATTGGAGGGCTAGAGCCACAACATAGGCAAAAAGAAAGAGTGAAGTGGTAAGAAAGAACAACAGTAATTAGTTTATCAGCAGGTTCTTTTTCAAAAATGTCGGAGGTAGGTGTAGCAGCGTTGAGATCGACCAATTTATCGAAAAAAGGTGGAACAACATTGAAATCGGCCAATTTATCGGAAGAAGGTGTAACAGCATTGAAATCGGCCAATTTATAGGGAAAAGGTGTAACAACATTGAAATCGACCAATTTATTGGGAAAAGGTGTAACAACATTGAAATCGGCCAATTCATCGGAAAAGGTGTAACAACATTGAAATTGGCCAAACGCTACCTTACTTCGATTCTAGGAAGTTTTTCAACTTCCATGAAATCATCGTTTCCTTTTGTTCATCAATCTACCTGGACACACAAAATTGCTTGATACCTTCCAAGGCTTTATTATCATAGTAAAGAAAATAGAAAAATTTCAACTAAAAATAGAGAAATGCAAATTTTGCTGAGATTATTTATATACAAAGTCTGAGCAAAAGAAGTCCTAAAGTTCAGAAGGGGAAGGAGCAAGCTCCTTTTCATTTAAGATTTGATAATCTGTATCAGTTGTACAACTAGTTTTGAATTCTTTCTTGGACAGTGGACGTTGATACAGACACAGGCGATGACCATTTGCATGTAAGTGTATATTGGATCCATCAATAGTAATCAACCACACTGTCCCATTGGGAAAGACTATGTCTACCTCATAAGGCCCTAGCCATTGTGTATGCAGCTTACCTTGAAATTACTTAAAGCGTGAATCATACAATAGATCCCAATATCCTTTTTGGAATAATTTCTTCTTAATGATTCGGTCACGCCATTTTGTTATTTGTTGTTGAATCACTATGGTTTGATGGATGGTGTCCAAACTCTTTTCATCAAGCTCATTGAGTTGTTGCAGTCTGGCTTTCTATTCCATAGTCAAGTTGAGGTTGACTGTTGATGCAGTTCTTAAGGTTTTGATTTCGAATTCAATGGGAAAAACATGGCTTTTTCCATATACCAACTCATAAGGAGAAAAACCAGTTGTGCTCCTCCAAGTAGTTCGGTAAGCCCATAGAGCTTCATGCAGCCTGTCAGACCAGTCCTTATGATTTTCTCTCACTGTTTTAGTAAGAATGTCTTTGATAACTTTGTTGGTGCTTTCCACTTAGCCATTGCCTTGTGGATGGTATGGAGAAGCTATTTTATGTAAAACATGATATTTACTGAGTAGAGATTCAAATTCATGTGATGTGAATGGGGGTCCTCTATCAGTGACCAGTTCTCTGGGAACGCCAAACCTAAAAAATATATTTTTCAAACAAGAATGCTAAGACAACCTCTTTTGACACTCTGATAAGTGCTTTTGTCTCCACCCACTTGGTCATCTAATCTGTACAGACCAATATATAGACTTTCTGATTGGAAGGTGGGTGAATGGGTCCTACAAAATCCATGGCCCATCTCTCAAAAGGCTCTAACACTACTTGAGGCTAGAGTGGCATATCATCCCTGTGAGTTGGCTGACCCATACGTTGGCAACTGTCACAAGCTTGGACATAATTCTTGGCATCTTGAAATATACTGGGCCAATAATAGCCCATCCTTAAAATTTTATGCCTGGTCCTTTTTGTAGAAAAATGACCCCCACAAGGGCCATCATGGCAAGCTTTCAGCAGATCATAAACCTCATCATCCCTCACACATCTCCTAATTTATTGGTCCAGGCCTGTGTAGAAGAGGTATCCTCCTATCCAACTGTACCTGGCATTCTTTTGAATAATTTTCCTTCTTTCCCTAGGAGATAGTTGGGGAGGTACCTTCCCTACAACCAGATAATTAACAATGTCTGCATACCAAGGTGAGTGAGAAGATACTACAAACAAATGTTCATCAGCAAAGGAATCGTCTACAGGTGAATTATCATCATTTATATGTAATCTCGAGAGAAAATCAACAACCACATTTTCTTTTCCTGGTCTATGCACTATAGTGATGTCAAATTCTTGCAGTAGTAACAACCATCTTGTCACTTGGGCATTAGTAATAGGTTTATTCATTAGATATTTTATGGTTGTATGATCAGTATGAATAAAATTTGGGTAACCAGTTACATAATGCCTGAATTTATTGATTGCATATACTACTGCCAAGAATTCTCTTTCAATAACTATGTAATTTAACTCAGCTTGAGCCATGTTCTTGATGATATAGTAGATAGTGTAGGGTTCTTTGTCTTCCTGTTGCCCTAGTATTGCACCAATTGCAGTGTCTGAGGAATCTAAAGAAATGTGAAAAGGCAGAGCCCAATTGGGCCCTCTCAAGATGGGAGTTGTAGACAATCTCTGTTTAAGATCTGCAAAAGACAATTCACAGTCGTCAGTCCAACGAAAGTTAACATCTTTTGTTAGTAAGAAAAACAATGGAGAGGAAAGTTTAGAGATTTTTTTTATGAATCTCCTGTAATACTCATCATGTTCTAAAAAATTTCTTACCTCTTTCTGAGTTGATGGAGTTGGAATGTCCAAAATTACCTGGATTTTGGCTGGATCTACCTGAATCCATGCATAAGAGATGAAGTGTCCTAGCACTACCCCTTAGCGCATCATCATATGGCACTTTTTTGTACTTAAAGAAAGATGAGAGTGTTTACATATTTTGAACACTTTTTCCAGATTAGACAAAGCGTCTTCGAAATTAGTCCCATAAGGTGTAAAGTCATCCATGAATATTTACATACAATCATTCACCATATCAGAGAAAATACCAATCACAGCTCTCTAGAAGGTGCCTGGTGCATTACATAAGCCAAATGGGAGAACCTTGTAGGAAAATGTACCCCAAGGGCTGGTAAAGGTGGTTTTATCTTGGTCCTGTGGGGAAATTTGTATCTGGTTATAGCTACTGAATCCATCTAGGAAAGAAAAATATTTTTTTCCGGCTAAGTTATCTAAAACCTGATCAATAAATGGCAGAGGGAAATGATCCTTCTGCATTGCCTTATTCAGGGCTCGATAGTCCACAGACACTCTCCACTTACCATTATTTTTAGGCACAATAACCAATGGTGATATGCACTCACTGTCTGATATAGGATAGATGAATCTTGCGTTGAGAATTTTCTGAAGTTCTTCTTTAACAATTTCTTTAAGGTTTGGGTTCATCCTCCTTTGCGGTTGCCAAATGGGTTGGAATTCTTCTTTGATGTATATATGGTGGGTGCATATCTCAGAGGGGATGCCTTTAATATCCATGTAATCCCATGCAAATGCTTCTTTATGTTCAATCAGTAAATTCATCAGTCAGTGAGTTTTAGCATTGGAGAGATCGGGACTGATGTTCAGGGTTTTTCTAGGTTTGATTTCTACAACGATGCTCTTAGAACTGACTCTAGGAAATAAGTCGTTTGTTGTTGTTTCATCATCTGCTGTTACAACGACTGTTGTTACAGCTGAATCACTTTGATTGTCATCAATTTCTGAGAACATTTCCGAGTTCATTTCTTCCTGGGCCATAGGGTCAAAGACTGTGATCAATTGGTGGTGCGTGTGTTGTGTAACAGTAGAGGGGTCACAAATAAAACAGTTGATTAATTCATCCTCTATCTCATCCTTGAAACTCAGTGCCTTTCCTATAGTTAGCATAGGTAGAGCACTTTCAACCTCAGTGTCCATCCATAGAAATTTTTCAGGTTATGCACTGGGTGTAGCATGAGGATACAAGGTAAGTTTTTTTGTGTCGTAACCATCAGAGATGGTCATAGAACCAGATCAACAACCTATGAAGGCGTCAACAACGGCTAACCATGGTCGTTCCAGAATTAGAGGATGGCCTCCCAGACTGGATATGGGCTACAACATGACAAAATTAGTAGGATACTCCCATGATTCTACTGAAATAACTAAATCATCGATTACTCCTTCTAGTCCGATGGTAGAGTGATCATCTAATTCTAGAATAGTAGGAGTAGGTCAGATTTTTGTTCCGAGTTGCAACAACTGCGTAGTTTTTATTGGCATGATGTTAATTTCTGCCCCTAAATCAACTAGTACATGTTGAATAGATGTTTGTTCGATTTTAACTATGACAGTAGGGTTTCCTGGGTCACCATATTTAATAGGTGGAGTTTTGCCTAGCATTAGCTCAGACAAATCCCCCACTACATGCACTATGAGGAGATCTTTAGGTTTTCATCCAAGTTTTCTAATACAGAGATCCCTCACAGTCTTGGCATAAATAGGGACATCCCTTATTGCTTGCAGTAGTGGAATATTAACGTGCAGATTTTGCAATTCTCCAAGGAGATTGAAAGATGGTAATTCCATAGGCTTGGTAATTTTCAGTCTTTCAGGGAATGGTGGGTCTGTTGATTCTAGAATGGGTTGGTCAATTTCTTCTGTATCAGCAGATGGTCTCTCCCTTGATTCCTTACTTGATTCTGAAGATGGAGCATCTTCAACTATTGGCTCAACTATTCTCCCTAATCTTAAGTGTATTTCATCACAAGTCATAGGAGTAATAGATAAGGTTGGCACATTAAGTATGTCTATGTTCTGAATAGCCTTATTATTTGGGTTTGGGTGAGGTTGCACAGGCATCTGAGGTTGTAAGGGAGGATTGTTTTGTGAGTTATTGGGAGGGAATTGTAGTTGTTGCTGCTAGTATGGGGGTTGGAACTGTTGTTGAAAGAAGTTTGGTTAGTGTTGGCTTGGATAACCGAGTTGTTGTTGAGGACCTCTCCCATATGGGTTCCATTGCCCATAGTGATTCGGTTGTTGGGGAATAGGTAACCATGCATTGGGATCCTGATAAGATGGTGGCATTTGATTTGGAGGGGGGACACTAGACTAGCCATATGGTAGCTAATTGTTCCAATAATTAAATGCTGGAGGAGAGAATTGAGAATTCATACCTTGACCACTTGGCTGCCATTGTCTCCTTTGTGTGATCATATAGACATCCTCTACTTTCTCATTAGTTTCCTTCATTGATTCTTTTACCCATGTTAGTGAAGGACATTGGTCAGTGGCATGGTCTAGTTCACAAATAAGGCATACATGGACACTATTCAGTGGGCACTCCCTTGGTGGATGTTTCTTCCTGCACTTTGGACAAAAAATGCATAATACTTGCTCTGGTTCTACTTACTTCTATTTGACCTGCAAAGTATCCATTTGTGAGGAAAAAGAGTTAATCATCTCTGTTTTGAAACTTTCTAATAGATTACCTATTTCTGCTCTTGTTGCTCCTCCATTTGTTGATTTCTGTACCCTTGAAAAAGTAGTATCCTTGGTAGCTGGCTAATTCCTTGTAGATCCTCGAGAACATCTTTTGCATAGGTCTACAATGTCCTCGTAGAATTCCTTAGATATATCTCCTTTACTAATCATATTCAACATATCTAAGCAATCTTCTCTAACTCCTTTTAGCAAAATGGTTTTCAGAATGTCCTTACTCACATCCGAATGGCCAGGTCACTATAGATTATATTGGAGTCACTCCATAAAGTCTTCAAGGGTCTTTTCCTCCTTCTGTGACATTTTGAATAGCTCCTCTCTGCGTTCCCTTGTTCAACAATAGTCTTGGTATTTGTGCAGGAAAAGATGCCGCATTTGTATCTATGTTGAAATGTTTTCCCCTCCAAGGCTCATGAACCATCGTAACACATTTCCTTTAAATGTGGTTGGAAACAGTTTAAGCTTCTATGCAGTGGTAGTGTAGTCATAGCTTCTACACAAAATGTCAAATTAAAACAGAAACTCATCTAGATCTTCAGTATATAATCCATGAAAATTTGGGAGAGTCAAGAGAGGTATGTTTTTCATAGGAGCCATCCCTCATGTGGGAACATAAAAAATAGGAAAAACCAGGGTAGAGATAGTATTTTCATTGTTTACCTGATCCTCGTTGTTCTGTGGATTCTCTTGGTAGAGCTCTTCTTCATTATCCCCTTTATTCTCCATATGTGCTCTCTCCCTCCACTCAATATGAATAGCGTTCCACTCTTCCTTAGTGACTATCCAACCGTTGATCTGATAAAAAACTTCTTCTAGGTTTTCTCGATTCCAGACTATACTGCCTTGATCCTCAATGTTCTCCAGTGTTGCTTGCTGATTTTTTGGTGACAAATCTTCAGCTTCACTTTCAGCTACAAATTCAGCTTCAACCCTTGATGAGAACAATGTTTCGAGAGGGGGTGTTTCTGCTAACTGTGGATCACGTCCTCTTGGAGGATTAGCAGGGCGAAAAATGGATCCTGAAGAAGAATCTCCTCTGGATATAATCTCATCAACAATGGTCTGTCTTCCTAGTATGTTAGTATTTCTTCCTCCACATCTTCTGGTGCCTGTAATGTTAGTATTTTGGGGGGTTCGTTCTCATGTTTGGTGATTCATGCAGACTATTCATTCCTAAAAAAAAAAAACTAGTGTGCTTACCAAAATCTACAATTATCTTCCCCGGCAATGGCGCCAAAATGTTGGGCACTTTAATTGTCTAATTGAAGGGAAAATTGATGCAGGAGCATCTCTCCACATTAGCCAGCCAGCCAGCCACGTCGAGCGCATGCATTCAAAGCTGAAGAGAGGCGCAGTCCTCATTTTGATTCTGAATTGAATATAATTAAATGCTTAAGCTATTGAGTTGTGAAGCCGTGCCTTTGCATAGGCTGTAGATAAGATAGGCCTTTAATGTTTGTAAGGCTGAGATATAGATCTGGATAGCGGACTAGATAGCCCATTCAATGTAATTGAATAGGGTAGGTAGATTGGAGGGAAGAGATCGAAGAGCCCCCTCATGTAAAAAGATCGATTGTATCTCTTAGAGGGGGAGTGTGTGATAGTCTGCGTGTAGAGAGCATAATAGAGGGAGATAAGACCTTGTTACGGGCCGTGCTTAGGAACACCTTGTACAAACAGGAATTTTCCATTTAATATAACAGAAGCAGTTTTTCCTGCATGGATTCTGTGTTGAATGAATGTCTGTGAGTGTTCATATATGCTGTAGATGTATGCTGTAGGTTTGCATTTGTAGGAGTATGTCTGATTTCAGGTGAAGGTCTTTGAGGCTTCATACCAGGAGGGTGTGATAGAACGCTGTGGGTTCTGATAGCCGTGCACAGAGGTTGCACTTCTGAATTCTACGGGTTCAGACAAAGAAGTGTTGTGGCACAAGAACTGGAATCAACAACTCAAGAAAGACCTCAAGGTTGCTGAATACCTTGGAGGAAAGGATGTGGGAGAAGAACATAGTTGCAGACAGAAGCTCTGAGGAGTTCTATGAAGCTCTGCCAAGTGGGCATTGAGCATATGTACAATGGTGCATTGAGAAGAACTTGGCTATGAGTTCAGAAAGAAACCATAATCACTAAGGATTCTTTGAAGCTCTGCCAAGTGGGCATCGAGCTAGTGCAAGGAGTGCACAAAGGAAGACTTCTGTTGAGAAGTTCAAGAAGAAATAGAATCACTGAGGATTCTAAGAGCTTTGCCAAGTGGGAATTGAGCAGGTGCATAGGGTGCGCAGAAGGAGACAAAACTGTTGGAAGTTCTGGAAGAAGACACTTTGCCAGCAAGGCATTGAGACATTGTGCAGACAGGCACAGAGGAGAGAAGATAAATCTTTGAGTTCTAGAGCTGAAAGAAGAATCCACTGAGTGATCTTCACAGGGTTGCTGAACACCCTGTAGACTCAGCAGGAGGTTGCTTGAGCAGAGGGATAGCCAGGAGGGCATCCATATTTCTCCATCTGTAGGAGAAGAAAGGAGGATAAAATCCCTTAGGGGTCTGAGTGTTTGACAATCTCAGGAGATATAGCACTTGGTGTGCATGAAGACTCTACAGAGGCGCAGAAGTCAAATAATACCTTGGGGATTCAAGGATAAGCTTAGGAGGAGTAGTGTTTTCAGCGCATGGAGCTATAGCTGCAAGGAACGCAGAGGTCGAAGAACTCTTTGGAGAGTTCAAAGTTCTCCAAGCTCAAGAGGAACAATGTCATGGAGAATGCACGATGAGAACTTAGGCAAAGGAGTTCACAGAGAAGAAAGGCAAAGGTCGAGGCCTTTTGGAACTTAGGGTTTTTCCAAGTGCAGGAAATAAGTGTGCAAGCTCAGGAGAGAGCATAGCCGCCGTCGGATCGGCTGGAGAAGGATATCTGGACCGTTGGTTTCTACGTCCAGGGAGCACCAAAGTAAGCATATAGAAGGGGGAGATCGACAACCATTGGATCTCATTGAGAAATCCCGTCGGCTGTCAGATTGGACAGGAGGTGCATGGGGTTTAACCCTTCTCACGCCAGGCAGCAGTCCCGACAGGTATCGGGATATCGACATTCATGAAATCGGGAGTCACGAGGACAAGAGATCGTAAATTTCTAGGGTGAAATTCCTGGGAATGATCAGGACCATCCATTTGAGGAGACACATGGCGGAGATTGAGCGACCCATCGGTATATCGGCTACTGGGTTTTTGAGTTGATAGAGGGTTTCTGTCATCGGAGGATTGAAACCTTTGAAACAACGAGATTGGATCAGGGCTATCCATCAGTTGGGGACACGTGGCGAAGATCCGAATTATTGGGAGAAGTCCTGATAGAAGGTCGAATCAGAGCATTGGAGTTCGGCATTTCACGAGTCCTGAAGACGAGGTGCCGGGACATCGGAAGTCGCGAAATCATGAGAGGCGATCATGACCATCCATCTTGAAGGGACGCATGGCAGCAATCGAAGCCTTCGGGAAAGGTCCTGATAGGAGAGACACATTGGGAAATCGCGGATCAGGATATCGGGAATTCCGTGGACATGGGGTTTATGCATTTCGGCATTGCGATGTCCGAAACCCCGATAGGAGACAAGGCTATGGTCTTGTGGGATAGTGGTCATATGGGCCAAGCGTTTAGCTAGGAAGGATAATGTGTAAAGTGTTGTATCGGTAGATTGGTGATCGGGATATTGTGAGGACAGAGGTTCGTGACATCAAGGATCACGAAACCCCAAATCCCGAAAGTATACCTTTCCTATTAAGGAAGAGGCAGCGGTCGGAGTGAACAAGACCGTGGGGAAAATAAGGACCTGTGGATTGGGTTTAACAGAGATTCCACAGCAGGGAATCAAAAGAGCCACTTCAGCTCAGGGAGTTGATTGAACGATCCTAAGAGCGGCTGCTGAGGTAGCTCGTGTCTGCATCAAAAATCAAAGTGTTCAATATGAATTGTCAACCCAGGGAAGTCTGTTATTTCAAGATAATTCTGCACAGTCTATGCTAGATTATGAAAGCATATCTAATATAATTGCAGTAGGGAAGTTATTTTAACAAAAACAAACAAACAATATTGCTAACACAATTGTGCTGATACAGCTGGAGTGCTATAGAATTAAAATCATAATTGCAATCTAAACTGATGAATCTACAAAAACCATGAATTGCCTACCTTAATCTAACTTTATAATTTACTTTTGCAGGAAGAAATTTTATACTATTGTTGAAGGGAAATCTACTTATTGCAAGAAGCTACTTCACACTTTTAATTCTCCAAAACAAGCTTTTAACCTAATGTAGAAAAAGGAAAAGTAGGTCTCCAACCATGTTCAACAACTAAATTCTAATTCTCATGATACAAGTTTATGCACATTTACCAAGAAGGAACTAAACTGTAACAATAGTTATATTCAGAAATATCTAACAGTTAAACCATTCACAATGAAAATGACTAAATCTAGAATTCAAAACAGAGGGGAATCGGTGAGGAAGGTGGGCCCTTTCCTTCTCACTAAATACACTCAAAAGATAGGTTACAATCTGGTAAGGAAATTCAATCCACTTCCTCATTCAATTTCCAAAAAGATGTTTGTGTACAATAATCGCTCCTTTCTTCAGTTCAAGAAAAAAGACTAAATACCTTTTACATTACAAAAGCTCTACTATTTAAAGTCAGAGTCAATCAGTGTTCAGAAATAGAGCAGTCTTGAGAATCCCTGATTCTCAGGCTGTTCGTTAGATATCATTAATACAAAATCTTGAATTCTCTTTCATCAACATCATGAGCCAGCATTCTAATCAGCAGGTGTTGTAGCAGTCGTATCACAAAAAGACTAGTGGTGTCTGTTGTAACAGCTTCCGAGATTAATAGGCTTCTGTCATAGCAGTTGTGTAACAACTTCCAGGATTGATGGGAATCCATTGCAGAAGTCCTGTAACAGCTTCCAGGATTGATGGGCATCCATTACATAATTCCTATAACAGCTTCTATGAATTGCGAATAACTGTGATAGTAGTGAGTTTCTCGAAGTGGGTTGTTCTAACAATTTAATCATTAGTTAAATTATTTCATGGGTAAAATATGTGAATGTTATCAATCAAACATGCTAAGTAAATGAAAACATAAAAGCAAGATGAATAGTTTGTAGCTTGGGAAAAAGGGTCTTGGTGCTCATTATAATAGTCATTTAGCTCATTTAGCTTAGGAATGAGAAGGTTGAATGATCAAAAGGTGTAGTGAAAAAGGGACATTTCAGGTTCCTAACAATGTTGAGAAAAGTTCTCTTAAAACCAGAGGTAGAAATTGAAAAGCTAGTGTAGAGAAACAGTCTCTTCAGGATAGCTTGCAAGACTAAGGATAAAGTGTGCAAGGTGATCATTGAGTACTGACAACCTAGTATCCATGGATATGGTGGAGAAATTGGAGCTGAAGACAACTGCACATCTAAGGCCATATGAAGTCTCATGGCTGCAAAAAGGACACCAGGTAACGATTGCTAAACAATGCCTAGTTGAAATTAAAATAGGAGGATATAAAGATGAAATTCTATGTGATGTAATTCCCATGGATGTATGCCACATTCTGTTGGGAATACCATGGAAGTTTGATAGAAATGTCATTCACGATGGAAGAAAGAATACATATACATTGGAGAAGAATGGTAGAACGCATATGTTGCTGCCGATGGAGGAGAAGAAAGCGAAAGAGGAAGCCAACACAAGCATACTTCTCATGAGTGGGAAGGAACTCCTGAAAGAAGTCAAGGAAGAATAAGAGATGCAGTTCATTGTGGTGAGGAAGCCCAGAGTCATCCTTACAATACATCACTGAATGATTTACCTGAAGAAGTTTAGGAGCTGCTGGATAATTTTGTTGATATAGTGGTGGATGAGCTGCCAAACTCATTGCCACCCATCAGGAGTATCATTCATCATATCGACTTGATACTAAGTGTTATCAGACTAATCAGTAGGTGTGGACACTAACAGATCTTCCTAGATCCACCTGGATCTAGAACAAAATAGGACAGGACTTGACTCTTTCCCTAAGTTTTGACCATTGAATTAGCTAGTAGGAAGGAACAAGTAACATACCTTTATATCGCTTCCTAGGATCTCTGTTGCTCCCGCTTCACTCTGGTGCTCTTTTGAGGTCAAGACCAAGACAAAACAAACCAACCAAAGTGAAGATAGCACAATATATTCAACTGTCAACTTATGTGTATGATCAAGGAGTTACACAATAAAGTGAGAATAGCTTTATGGGAAAGGGACATGCCGCTGTATCATATTAATTGAAAGTAAATATTACAACCTAATCGCCTTGATGTTGCAAGCTTCCTTTCGATGGCTCCTGGATCCAACACACACACTTGCTCAATCCTTGCATGAAGAAGATCAAATCCTCTTGATAGACTTTCTAGAGTCTCCAAGCTATTGTTCAAGCTAAGTCCTTCACACAATTCTTTCACCAATTCTCCAATGAATCTTGCTTAACCTTTTCCATGAGAATTCCCTCAATATATAGGAGAGAATGATATAGTTACTTGGATAAGAATGATCCCACAATATTAGGGAATCCAGTACAAGGATAACCATTCGAATGCCAACCCATTATTCTAGAAGATTCCCTTGTAGAAACATCAAGAATTCATCTTTTTCCATGCTTTAGGACGAGTTCGCACCCTGTCTTTTCAACACAGTGCAAGAAGTTTGCACCCTGGCTTAAGGAAGCCTGTGAGAATGTCTTATTCTCGCACCCTGGCATACTAGAAGCCTACGAACCTGCTTCAAAAGTGAGTTTTATGGGAAGAGATGAAAGTAACTTTTCTCAGGAAAAAGTTCTTATGAAGAGCCTGAGCACACCATCATTAATACACCATCATGATGACCAAAATCACGGGTAACAGAATGCCCCCCAAAGTATGAGGTTGGAACCAGTGACAGCTAAAAGACTTTGTAAGATGCATGTGTGTGTCAGAAACCAGGAGGACACCTAATCGAAAACCTGCAAACAACCAAGCATCTGCAAAATATCATATATATTAATTCTGAGGTAGGCATTCCCATACTCAGATCACAGACTGATGACATTGTAGACATGGTTCATGGCCACCAATCATACACTGTGGATCCATGCCATCAAAATATAGCATAGCCACCAGGAATACACTGTGGATCTATGCAAGAAATTTTAAATTAAGACGACATAGCCATGAGACATACACAATGGATCTATGTGTCACAAATTATATAGACTCCATCGCAACCTAGATAAAAACATGATATCCAGGGTATTCAATCTCGTCGCCCAAAAGTATGAATCTGACCATGTGATTACATGTGTCGAAGTCAAACATGGCAGAAACCACTTGATTACCGGCCATTGATGAAACCATTAACAAGTGCGAGGGAAATTACCATTGATGTCAATGACTCCCAAGGTACTCTAGTACAATCCATCGAATGTGAATGAGTGAGTTGAAGTCGAACAGTTGATGGAATCTTTCAATCAGTGGTCAATGATGTAAACCCATTGTCGAAAGCAAGGAAACCTGCCATTGAGGTATGCAAGCCCCAAGGTACCAAAGAATTTCTAAGTCTTGATTCTGGATAATGAGCTGAAGTCAACGGAACAAAACTTGTCACGGGAGGGCCTTGATGTATCCCCCATCAATGACACGAAATGAGTAAACATGTTTTGAAGGTGAAATAGAGTATGATGTAAATTGAACTAGACACAGGGAAGGCCGACATAGAGAGACTGGACAACTGCAGATGGTTGACTCAATAGAGGTTTCAGATGGACTTCTCTTGAACATATGAATGACATGATGAATGATTTGGCAGCATTGACTCAAACATGACACAAGGAATGACCTTGTAGCAAATCGAATGAGAGACAAATGGATTTCCCAAACCGGATTCAAATATAATGAATAGGGCGTGTCATGTTCAAGAGTGACACTTACTGCCAATCAATACGAAGATGAAAACATATCCCTTTCCCAAATTTTCCCCCACCATTTCTGGTGAGTACCTCTTTATTTTTACGCAAGATTGAGGAGGATAGCATATGCTTGTTGATATAAGCTTATCCTTCAGATAAGTCCTCCGGAGTATGTTTAACGGACCCTAAGAAGGAGTGGTTCGGTCCCATTATGGGTCTGTCGATGTTTGCTTAACGAATCTAAAGATAGAAAGCTCAAAGGTTTTTCATGATTATGGAGTCTGGAAAAACACTTAAAAGAGAACTCTCTCAGTTCCTTTTTCATAAAATAGTCCGATGAGACCGAAAAAGAGATAAATTATCGCTCACCAGATGCTTTCTTCAAATACTTTATCGAGCGTGAAAATAGCAAGGTCGCTCGGCTATCTTGTCATGTTTAGAGAGTCTGAAAAGAGCTTAAAGAGGACTCCAGGGGGGTTCCTTTTTCGTATAACCTTGTTGAGCCCGAAAAAGTGATAAAAGTATGCTCAATCGCATTCTCATGTTTTTTCAAGCGCGAGAACGAACAAAGACCACGCTCGAGGTTTTATACAAAAACCATAAAAAACAATCAAAACATGCGATGACCAAGAAAAATATGTTCGCATCCTTGTATATGACCATCAAAGTTGTTACGCCTGCAAAATTTACACTCAAAAGGGCATTAGAGATTAGGGTTTAATAAATAAATAATTATTAAAAAACCAAATAACATGGTAAAAGTAAATATAAAGGAGTAAAACTCTTTTTACCATATCATTTTCACTTTTCCACTATTTGAGCTCAAAAAACCCCTCTTTTACTCTTGAAGTTCGGCGTCAGATTGAGGGAGTTACGAGCGTCCATTCGGTGAGTCGTCAGCAACAATGAGGTAGGATCTTTGTCCTCTACTCCTTCATGGTTTAATTTTGCATTTTCATTGGTTAAAAAATCATTTTTAAGTTGGGTTTATAAGCCCTACTTGTGCTCACCCATTCTCGCAGGTGGGCTACATGGGACTTGTGAGAATGGGTGATTCTCACAGGTGAGCCCACAGCAGCCTGTGAGGTTCTCACACTGTGCCCAAAGGGCACCTGTGAGAACCGCAAAGCACAATTTTTTTTTAAACTTTACTCATTGAAAAAAGAACCAATTAATGAATAGAGTTTCTAATCTTCTCTTTGTGCTTCCTATGCATGTAATTGGCCATCAAAATGGTTCTTGAATGGTGCAAAAGGGAGCATGAAGAAGACAATGCTATTGCCGGAAATCATCCACCCACTATTGCTGCTCTAAGAAACTATGGCATTCTGAAGTACTTTCGTATCCTGGGCATGAGGGCCCAAGTCAGGTTATTAGAGTACCTTGTGCATATGTGGGATCCTGATCAGTAGGTATTTCATGTGGGGGTCCACACACTATTCTTAGATATTGAGGACATTTACTTCTTGACTGGATTGTCATGGCGGGAGTACCATGTGAACCTGACGGGTGGCAGAGGTGGTGGGCTACCCATGAGTGAGTACTGTCGTTTACACTGTGTTCCCGAGGCAGAGAGAAAGAAAGCAAAAGTAGTCATTTGGGGGGTACGGGATTTGACCCTCCGTACTATCTTGTTCACCATAGCTCAGATGGCGGGGAGCTCCGCTCCTCACATGGTGCTACAAAGTTACTTCCAATATGCTATAGAGTGTACTGAACC
>JASDQU010738864.1:336414-350770 GCA_032191745.1 Picea mariana
GAAGTCGTCTGTATATATAACGATCAAAAGAGTTTTTTACAGACGACTTCTACCGATTTACCTTATATTGTGTGAAAAATTGATGTGATTGATTTATAAATGATTCAAATGTCTGTCTAATACATAGTTAGCCAATGCATATGTTAATGTATTTAGACATCTAGGAATATGTTGATATTCAATGTAATCAAAATAACCTTCCAAGAGGCGAATTCACAAATACACCCGTAACAAAGTAGGACTTCGAATAGTATAGACATTACTTAACTGTAGTACTACAAACTGCGAATCGAGTCGCACAACCAAATGACGGATTCCGAGCGAGATAGCATCAACCAATAATTCAATAAAGACTCTGCAATGTTGTTGGTCGCACGGCCGAGACACACACCTCGTAAGGAGACAAGTTCGCTTGTAGGGGCGTAAATTTCCCATGCAGTGGAAGCAAGGTTTTGAGTACTATGGCTAGCACCATCAGCAAAGCCAATATAGGGTAGCAAAAACTCCGACATCTGGAAATCAAACACAACATCACATAAGGGTAGAGACCAGATAACGACAAAAGCAAGCTATAGTAATACACAAGAAGTATGATACAATAAAAATACAAGTACTCGTGCACAGATGATTTTATGCATAGTACTTCTTCAAGTAAAACCCATTCCTGGGTTCACTCAAAGGGATACCATCGTAATCTACTAACTCATAAACTCCTTTTTCCAAAACTCGTCGAACGATATAAGGACCTCGCCACATGGCTTCGAATTTTCTAGACCCTAGCATATCTCGATCTTGATCATAGAGGAGAATGAGATATCCTTCCGAGAAAATGCGAGGCTTGACATGTTTGTCGTATTGGGCCTTGACATGCTTTTTCTGAGCTTCTATGACTAGGGTGGCATTGCGTCGAGTTTCGTCTAATCGCATAAGATATAATAGACGTTCTTCCTTAGCAGAAGTGTTGGGTAGGAGTTCAACAACTAGTTTTAAATAGGGTATCTCGCATTCAATAGGGAGAATGGCTTCCACACCATAGACTAACCGAAAAGGTGTAAACCCAGTAGCTGACTTGACGGATGTCCGGTACGCCCACAATGCCGAAAACAACATTGTGTGCCAACTTGTTTTATCAATCCCTATCATTCGTCGGAGCATAGTTATGAGAACTTTGTTAATCGCTTCGACTTGGCTGTTGGCTTGTGGATAATAGGGCGTTGAGTTATCATGGAGAAGACCCAACTTTTCAGTAAGTTCGAACATCATAAAATTCTTGAATTGGCTACCGTAATCAGTGACGATATCTTGGGGAACACCAAAACAAACTATGACGTGATTAAAAATGAATAATTATGTGGTCTTTCTAGTGTTGTCAAATGTCGGCATCACCTCGACCCATTTTGTAAAGTAATCGACGGCTACAATAATGTAACCATGCCCCTCGTCCGAGTGAGGGTGACATGTCATGAAATCGATGCCCCATTTCGCAAAGGGACCAATTGAGACCACAGGGTGAAGAGGCACGGGATGTGACCATATCTTCTGATTATAGGTCTGGAAAGCATGGCATTTCTGAACGGTGATGATGCAGTCGTTAAACAAAAAGGCCAAAAATACCCTGCGCATAAGATCTTCTGGGCAGTAGCATACCCAGACATATGACCACCACATGCTCCAGAATGGTATTCATTTAGATCTTTCTTGGCTTCGTCGAGCGTTAGGCAACGTCGAAAAATAGAGTTAATCCCCCGACGATAAAGAGTATCCCTGAGGATAATGTATTGACGAGCTTGATAGCATATGTGACGTCGGTCACTACTAGACAAAGTTGGCCGGAAAGTTTGGGTTTGGAGATATATAATGATATCACCATACCAAAGATCATCAGTGCTAATAAGGAAAAGAGATTCATCGGGTAATGAATCAGCTGCTACATTTTCCATTGCAGAATGGGGAAAGTCGCATATCAACTCAGCAAAGACTAAGGACTTCTTGGATTTGGCACGTTCGAATTCCAAGTCAAACTCTTGGAGTATCACAATCCATTTGGAGTATTTTCCCCCTAGCAATTGATGTGTAAGAATGTGTTGCATAGGGTTGCAGTGAGAAATCACTGTAGTCTTGCGTGAGAGGATATAGTGTTGGAAGCGCTGGATGGATTGAACGGCATCCAAGGCTAGATTTTCGACATGTAAATACTTGATTTCAGTAGGTGTTAGACTTCGACTCAAGTAGTAGATAACATGTTCGTCATTAGCATCATCCTCTTGGATGAGAACCATACCAATAGTGTACTTAGAGGCAACAAGATAAAGGAAATAATCGTGACTGTAATCGGGGGGAAAGAGAAGTAGAGCATGTGTTAGGGACAATTTCAAAGCTTCAAAAGCATTGTTGGTGATGGTATCGCAGATGAACTCTGAATCCTTCTTTAATAGCCACATAAATCCACGAGTTATCTCAGCATAATTTGGGATAAAACGATGAAGAAAGTTTGCTTTCCCCTACAATCTTTGTAACTGGCGAAGAGTAGAAGGAGGAGGGAGATTAAGGATCACCTCAACCTTTAAAGGATCCACCCAGATCCCTTGATGAGAAATGATAAAACCTAGAAGTCGGCTGGATTCCACGCAGAAAACGCACTTATGAGGATTCAAACGTATACAGTAGAACTGGCAACGGATGAAAATGGCTCGGAGGTGTTTTGGGTGATCGACTCGGCGCATTGAGTGAGCGGGTAAATCGTCCAAATATGGCTGAACGATGTGCTTGATATCATGGAAAGTGTAAGACATAACACGTTGAAAAGTTGCACCAGTGTTCTTGCTTCCGATAGGCAAAAGTACCCCAAGGACAAATGAAATTAGTCTTATGTTGATCCTCGGGAACAATGTTGATTTGATTATACCTGGAGAAACCATCCATGAGAGAGAATATTTCACTTCTGGCTCAATCATCGACAATTTGATGGATGAAGGGGGTAGGAAATTTGTCTTTGGGACAAGCTTTGTTGATATCCCTATAATCAACGCATACATGAATTGTGCCTTGTTTCTTGTCAATCGGGACAAGATTGGAAACCCATTCTGTGAGAACCACCGGATAAATAAAGCCAACTTTCAGAAGTTTCTCGACTTCGAGCTTTATAACAGTCGCTTTACGTGGGTGAACTGGACGAAGGGGTTTCCGGATGGGTTTAGCGTCGGAGTATGTCTTTATCTCAAGTATCACAATATCAAGGTTGATACCCGACATTTCTTCGCATCTCCAGGAAAAGATGTCACGAAACTCTTTGAAAAGGGACGTGTAGGTGATGACTTCGTCAGGAGAACACGAAGCTCCAATATGGACATTTTTGACGATCCCAGGTTTGACGGATATGTCGAGGGGAATCGTGGGCGAGATATTGCTTAATTTCCCTTCGGAAAACACATCGTGTGCAGACTCGAGAACAGTGGAGATGACGACAACAGTCGACGGAGTCTAAATCCATTGGTATTTCTTAAGGGTATGTTGCTCCAGAAAGAGGATGGAACGATGATGCCCATCGTCCCAAGGGGTGTCCTCCATGACAAACATGATCATCTCATCTGTGGGAAAAATGACATGGAAAGAATCGGGAGACAACTCACCAAGAGAAGGAGTAGAAGGTGTTGTCGATTGAATGGCCTGATCGACGGATTCAACTAGACTTAATGACATTTCATCGCCGAAACGAAGATGATTCCTAGGGTCAGGTACTATGCAGGGGTCATGAGATGCAGGAAGTTCATGAGGCATGGTGGAGATCATGTTGATGGAAGCAACTGACGAGCGTGGAACATCGGGCTGTTGAACGGGGAAAGTACCCATTAACGAAGAGTCCTTGAGAAGGCCTACACCGACGTTCTCATAACCCGATGGAGTTTTAGCGATAAATGATACGTTGCCAGTACGGGTATTGAAATTGAAGAAGGCTAGTTGATCAACGGTGACAACCTTACCTTGATGTGGGAAACGTACTGTTGTAGGAAAATCTACCTGCGGACAAGTAGATCGACCTCTAGAGCTTGACCTTAACCTTAGACAGAAAAATGATTATCATGGACACTGACTTCCTTTCAAATCTATCTAAACTAATGCATGAGAAGGGAGGATAACAGAGGTACCTTTTAATCGACGTTTGTCCCTGCACGCTCCGAGTTGCACTCCGAACCTTTGCTTCTCGCTGAGAGCTGTGGACAAAACAATATACGACCACTTCCTACTCTATTGACATTAGCTTGAAAACAGATCTATCACGAAATGATAATTTCATGTAACATTAGACACAAACTAGAAAGAAATAGGCCAAGCATGTCATATTAATGAGAATAACGACAGCAGTACTTATAATCGTAGATGCGAATGTGACAGCTTCGTCAAGTCCTCTTCGTCTAACCCTTGCCTGAAAGGTCCATGACCTAGATAACAACAGCTTCACTGATCAATCTCCTTCGGCTGACTGTAAGTTTCCTCCAAGATCATAAGTTTCACATATCCAATTCTTCCCCAAACACCACTTATGAGATCATAAGTTTGGTGTCATTCTCCATTTCCCCTCTTTTTCACCATTAGAAAGCTTGCTTATATAGCCTTGGAGAGGCTCAACAATCTTGAGATATCCTTGGGGAAGGTGAGGATTTTCCTCCTTCAGTTGAGGATCTGCCCTAGGATCATGGCTGGACCAGGGATTCAAATCCAATTGCCTTCCAAGAATGAAAAGATGCTTCCCCCATTCATCTCAACAGCTTAACAACCGCCCAGAATAGGTAGCACTCCCTCAAAAGGGTCATCAGAGCATTTTAGCACTCCCTGGTAGGCTTTAGGGGGGCGCCAGCGCTCTCAAAATCTATAACGCTCCCTTAAAAGGGGTAGGGGAGCGTTATAACGCTCCCTGACAGTGTATGGGGGAGCGCCAGCGCTCCGAAATAGTGTAAGGGGGAGCGCTCCTCTCCAAAACTCAGTTTTTGAGGTGCTTTCAGGTGGAAAAAGGTGTTTGACTTCAGTAGATCAGTTCTCCTCCTTCAAATCAATCATGTGAGATGATATAAGTGCTTCCTTAGTGTCATTGACATGGCAGTATGTCCAAACATCTTTTGCGACACTAGTGACCAACTTGCGACACTTGTGAAAGTTGATGCGACACTTACGACAATTGAGAGGGACAATGCGACACTTATCCAACTCAGCAATTTTGATGTGTAACACGTACCACATGGAAAAGAGTCGACACAACTATGCTCATGGAATCGATCCAGTTGCGGCCAAGCAGAAGATTGTAATCAAGGGGAGCGTCAAATACTTCCACTTCGACTTGGACTGTTTTACCTTCTAACGTGATGGGAAACGAAGGAAGAACATCGTAGGGCTTAAAACTGGAGCCGTTGAAGGATTTAAGAGTTTTCCAGGATTCATTCAAAGAAGGAGAACCAATAAATTTCCAACAAGCAAGAGACATAACACATGTCAAGGCACCCTCATCAATAACGGTTTGGCAAATGTTTTTGTTAGAGACAATCACTTGGATCTGGAACGTAAGTTGAGGGGGTAACCTTGGAATGTGATCTTCCAAGTCAAAGATTATTAAATTCGTATCCATCGGATCGATTCCACCGATAGATTTCAACAGTGCCTTCCGTTGTGTGGGACAAGTCTGGAGGACTTCGAGGGCTGACATCGCAGAAGGTGCTTGAGCCATATCTTCAACAATGTTGTGGTTCTGGGCAGCACGAGCGTGAGGATTGAAAGTCAATTTCTGAATGACACCCTTTGGGGGGGGTCGCAGAACTGTGTCGAGGCTCGGTCGTTCAAGAGAAAGAGGACCGTTGGTAGGTGGAGTCGTGGGAGAGGGTTGTACCAAGGAGGGGGGTAAATCATCAACCTTCTCCTTAGAGGGAGAATAATCTTTGGCTCGAGTAGTGAGTGCAACGTTGCTCTGCTTAGAATCGCCAGTACGCATCAAAACACAAGAGGTGGTAGAAGATGAGGGTTGGTCATGGATGACCAACTAAGCCTATTGTGGAGACAGGACCTTAAAGGAACTTAGTGACCTCAGCGCGTCGTGGACAATCCTTCATGTAGTGATCATCACCACAGATAAGACAAGGGTATCGTGGTTTGTGCTTATCCCGATCGTCAATAGGGGTAGTTTTGGTTTGCTCTGCTTGAGAAGTATTTTTTCCCTCCTTATTCTTACCCCTTCCCTTTTTAGATTTGTTTTTACCGGCTTGGGTAGATTGGACTGCATTTACCTCAGAAGTCTTGCCGGTGGGAGGGGCAGGAGACGGAGCATTTTGAACATTAGAAGAAGCATATTTGGGGTTTGCGCTTGAATTAGAATGTGGTTGGGCCTGGAAAGTGCCAATCACACCGTCAGCTGCATGCGAAGAAGCTGGAGTAGTTGAAGTGCTGGAAGTATTAGGACGAGGTAAGTCAGGTAGTAAATCATAAAGGGTTCCCATTTTTGAGTAAACGAGGTCAAGATATTGAGCATGACTTATGGCCTACTCTTCTGTGACTATGCCACCCATGGAAATGTCCCGACCGATGTCGTTCACAAATGATTTTGTGAACCACTCTGCCAGCAACTGATCAAGGAGCTCAAGTTTGATGAGACAGCGTCTCCATCACCACTCATAGATGTGATCGGATATATGAGTGGTTTTGTTCTGTTTGAAAGAAGTCAAAATCTTGGTCCCTGTGTCATAATGAATCGGTAACTGGTAGTGTGTGAGGAAAGCCATAGCTAAGGTGTTGAAGTTAGAGAAGAAACCTCGTGGCAATTCGATATATCACTTCGCAGCAGAACCTGTGAGGGTTTGTTGAAAAATACATAAACGAATAGAGTCATCTATCAACGAGTTGGATGAACACCATAGGTGAAAAGTCATAACATGATTTTTTGGGTCCTCGCCCGCTTTGTCGTCGAATTTGGGAATGTACGATGGTAGCTTGGTTGGGATAGCAGGCCAGTGGGGAGAGTGACGAATTGGATCATTTAAAATCCTTGACAAATCCAGAAGATCCAAAGTGGCTATGAAAGGTAACTGTCGATTCACCTATGGGTATTGGTGGCTTTGGGGAGGGAGCCTCGTTGGAAAACCAGTAGGACCATAAGCAGTCTGCATATAATGTGAAGACCCAGGTAGATTTGGTGGTGGTTGAAGAGGATAGTAGCTCATAGAATTGTACCCTGGAACAAGGGCTTGAGTTTGAGCATTCTCCCCCCAAATGGGATTGAACGAACTTGGATATGGTTGGCCCACACTAGGGGGTATTACGGATGCAGTTGGAAACTGCTGCCCCCCAGTCGATTGAGGAGGATGTTGTATCAACTAATTCCAATACTGGTCCAAGGACGGAGGGATGTTTTTCCCATAAGGTGGGGTCAGTCCTCCCATCGAAGGTGGTGTTCCAATTGGGGGCAATGTTCCAATTGGGGGTTGTGTTCCAATTGGGATTTGCGTTCCAAAAGGAATTTTCCCGCTGAGAGGGGGTTGAGTTAGACCACCTTGGTGAAATTTTCCACCAACTAGAAACTGGTAATTTGGAGTGAATGACAGAATAGTACCACTAGGACTAATACCGCCAGTGGAAGACAAAGAAGGTCCTCTAAAAGGAAATTGAGGGAGTGTTGGAATAAAACCGGGAAGAGAGTGCCCAGAAGAAGAAGGACCACCAAGAGAGCTGGATGGAATTTGCACAGGAGTAGGAATGGAAGCATTCAATGCACGGTATCTAGGTGGTAGTGTCGGAGTGATGTTGGGTGTTCGTGGTGTGTTGATGCGAGCAAGACTAACCATAGGAAACTCAGTTGGAACACTCATAGTATCTGTGAGATGGGCCATTTCGGCAGGGATGGTAAAGTGATAAGCTCTAGTCAACGGTACCATCTCTGGACTAGAGATTTCAGAAATCACAGGTGGGTTGATTTCGGAAATCACAGGTGAACCTGGACCAAAAAGGTCCTGTCGAAAAAAACCTGTAGACGAAAAAAGATCTTGGCCTTCTATGCCTGGAAAGGGTCCAACTAGTGATCTAGAAGATGTAGCAACTAAGTCTCCGGAAGAATTCATTCGCATAAAAGTTCACTCAGAATCAGGGTGAAGTCGAAAGTCCTCTCGAGTATTTGTAATTCAAAAATGTTCTATAGAGTCAGTGCATTCCACTTGTGGTGTGGTGATGACTGTGACTTCACTTTGCCAAGGAGAGCCCTCAGGTGTACTTGTAGGCAAGGCTTGAGAACCCTCCAGATGCTCTGGAGATAAACCCTGCATTCTACATGAACGACGTGGAGGAGCTATTGTAAATGAGTGACAAACTTCATGAAGAAAATCTTATGGTCAACTTTGAGAAACAAACAACATGCCCTAGTAAACAAAATCTAGGAAGCAACACCAAGAAAACAAGACCTTCTAATTCCAAAGTCACTAGTTGGTGATGAAATCCAACATCGCAACAATGAGATGAGAAGGGGCTGGGCTAGGGTGGAAAAGTTATGCTGACAACCTGCTTAATGGACTTACACCCTAGTGCAAGCTCCCACACATAATAGTGGGTATACCCTCCAAGGAGCTCGAGTGAGTTTGGTCAATGTCAATTCTAGGTATCGTGAAGACTTTCCCCTTCATAGTCACCTTGTGTAAGAACCTAGAAACATAGGCCACTAAAGTTACCACCAACAACAATAAAGCCTAGGGGGACAGTCGACAGTCTGATCCACATGCAAGGGCAAGGTATCTAGCCCAAAATCAACTCAAAAGGCTTCCACTCATCATTGTGGGCATACCTCAGAGTGATCATCGTAATACGTGCAATCTCTACACTGATATCAACAAAGCGGGGTGAGTAACTTTGCCAATATCAATGTGACCTCGTGCTTGACCCTTGTGTGATAAGGGCTTCCCAAGACAAGATGTTGCAAATGGAATTTAACACTCCCTAACACAAGATGCTATTGTGTGCTTTGTGCATTGGAGAGTGTATCTCACTGCCTACTCCAAAGCGCTATCCTAGCTAAATGTTGGTGTAATAGAGCCCTAGAAAAGAGTTACTAGATAAATTTTATGATTGCGTAGTGTTATTAAGAGCTGTTGTTTACTTAAAGGAAACAGAGATGAAACTTATGTTGTATGACTCTGACCCAATGATGCATGGATGAGAATGAAAAATATATTGATTTTCTTTCAATGAATCCGATGTATGGGAGGGAGAGAGAAATTTTCCAGATCAAACTTTGAACTACAAGACACAATTTCCTTTAAAATGAAAATGTAACAAATCACGCATCAATAACAATTCTCTATTGCTTCTTTTTCAATAATTTCAACAATTTATTTTCAATGTTTTTGAAGACGAAAAAGATTTTTTTAAAGAAGAACTCTGTTCACTTTTCAAAAAGGACCCACACCATGATAGTGAGAGTACAGAAAATCAAAAACCAATGAACAAACAATGATAAAAACCCAAATCACTCTTTCAATGAAAAAAAAATAACAAGCAAACTAATCTAGTCTTTTCAATTGCATAAGAAAAGTGATCTTGCAAACAATAAGCAAATGATAAAGACCAAGAAAAGTCAACTTTCAACTGATCACCGGTTCTTAACTAATCAAACACACTCAGATTCTGAAATCAGAGAGTATAGTTTTTCCAAGAAAAGTCAAGAAACGAAAGTCAAGACAGAAGTGACAAGAAAAGCCTTGGAAATCCTAAGACTGTCCATGCACAAAAACGAAGACAAGAAGCACATCAATCAATGGTCCAAGTAACTCTTATGAGGCACCTAGACTGACCTGGGTAGTTGAAGATGCCAAAACTCAAATCCAAAAGTTTGAAAAAATGGGTTCACAGGCTGAGAGTGTTACATAGTGTGAGAATGAGTGATTCTCGCAGGTGGCCCTTGAGAAGAGTGTGAGAACCTCGCACTAAACCTAAAGGCAGGATGCGAACTCAAAATATTCTCGCAGGCTACTGTGGAGTGCAGTGCGAGAACCTCTAAAACTAGTCAAATTTTTGGAAAATGAAACAAAATTTGAAGAGGCCTCTGGACCCAGAGGGTCTATCAGGGTATCCTGAAGACTCAGAGATTGATATGAAAGGAGAAAAGTAAGACAAGAGAAAATGGCCACGGAAAAACACCAAAAGCCACAAAGAAAATGGGAAGTATCCCCAGTATGGTAGCCAATTTTGTTATCAGACTAATCGGTAGGTGCGGACACTAACATATCTCTCTAGATCCACCTGGATCTAGAACAAAACAGAACAGGACATGACTCTTTCCCTAAGTTTTGACCATTGAATTAGCTAGTAGGAAAGAACAAGTAACATGCCTTTATATCGCTTCCTAGGGTCTCTGTTGCTCCCGCTTTGCTTCGGTGCTCTCGTGACGTCAAGACCAAGACAACACAAACCAACCAAAGTGAAGATAGCACAATATATTAAGCTGTCAACTTATGTGTATGATCAAGGAGTTACACAATAAAGTGAGAATAGCTTTATGGGAAAGGGACATGCCGCTGTATCATATTAATTGAAAGTAAAGATTACAACCTGATCGCCTTGATGTCCCAAGCTTCCTTTCGATGGCTCCTAGATCCAACACACACACTTGCTCAATCCTTGCATGAAGAATATCAAATCCTCTTGATAGACTTGCTAGAGTCTCCAAGCTACTGTTCAAGCTAAGTCCTTCACACAATTCTTTCACCAATTCTCCAATGAATCTTGCTTAACCTTTTCCATGAGAATTCCCTCAATATATAGGAGAGAATGATATAGTTACTTGGATAAGAATGATCCCACAATATCAGGGAATCTAGTACAAGGATAACCATTCGAATGCCAACCCATTCTTCTAGAAGATTCACTTCTAGAAACATCGAGAATTCATCTTTTTCCATGCTTTAGGATGAGTTCGCACCCTGGCTATTCAACACAGTGCGAGAAGTTCGCACCCTGGCTTAAGGCAGCCTGCGAGAATGGGTCATTCTCACACCCTGGCATACTAGTAGCCTGCGAACCTTCTTCAAAAGTGAGTGTTTTGGGAAGAGATGAAAGTAACTTTTCTCAGGAGAAAGTTCTTATGAAGAGCCCAAGTACACCATCATTAATACACCATCATGATGACCAAAATCATGGGTAACACCAAGAACAAGCCTACCAAACAAGGCAGCGTATAGTTTAACACCTCGAGAAAATGAGGAGGTGAAGAGCGAAGTCCAAGAATTGTTGAATAAGGGTTTGGTCAAGGAAAGTTTGAGCCCATGCGTAGTACCAACTGTGTTAACCCCAAAGAAAGATGGAGGATGGAGAATGTGCATAGAATCGAGAGCCATCAATAAGATCACCATCAGGTACAGATTTCCTTTACCAAGAATGGATGATTTAATGGATTGCTTAGGTGGAGAAAATTTATTTTCTAAGATAGATTTGAAAAGTGGATATTACCAGATGATCTAAAAATGAATAAGACTTGTAATCTTGAAAATATTTGCAAGTAAATTTTATGTGTTAAAAGAAAATGGATCAACTTTGCAACACATTATAAAAAGGATTACTCATTTAAGATGCATATAAACAAAAGCATAATCAATGAACATAAGCACATAAACACAAAAAATGATAAAGGAGTTCACCCCTCTCTTGAGCTACATCTCCTAGTCCAGCTTCCAATGGATCATTATTATTAATTGCTGAAAGTGCTCAAAAACGTGCTTTACAATTCTCAAATTGACCAACAGACTGATCCAATGGCTTCAGAGCATCCAAAAACCCCTATCTGGGCTTTTTCGACACCTCGTTTGGCCAAAAAATGAGGAAGTTAGGCTTCTTGGAAGTCCCCCCTTCAAGCTTGTTGTCTCTGCATCTACAAATTGCACCCTTGTTCATTCAACTTGGCACACATGCTTGTTTAAGCGCAAAAACCTGGCACCAGGCGCAACCGTGCCAATGGTGCGAACTGTAGGATAGTTATGGGTGTGCTAGCTCCTAATCACCTAGCACTCGGGCACATGAGTCGTCCATACGACTGCGGGCATTTTAAAAAGGGCTCCGTCCCCATAGGCAAATATAACTATTACAAGTGGCGGGTCATTCCAACCATTTCAAACCAAAATTAAAAACCCAAACGTGCACCCATAGTACCAGAGCCATATGACATGGTCGTATGGTATATGTGTTATAACCACGAGCTGGGGCTAAGCCCCAGCCCGACCCCCGTGCCAAACAATAAACAATATGATTTTAAATTGATTTATTCCCACTCATATAACAAGGAACAATCGGTGGTGTATTGGTCAGGCGGATTTTGTTAAGGATTTACAATGGTGGGGAGGTCCGGGGTTCGACCCCCACGGACCCCATAAATTTTAAATAACAAATAAATAGCCAATAAAGGGGTGCCACGTGGCAACCCATGACTGGGCCACGTGGCACCTTACCATTGACCAAAATGATGCCATGTGTCGCATTCTGATTCGACCACATCTGCCAATCAACAACTGCCATGTCACCACATGCCACATTATCATACATTTGTACGGCCCTGCCATGTCATCATACGACCTTGCCACGTCAGTCTGTACGGACCGTACGGACTGCACAGTCAGCATCCTTTTTTTGCTTGTTTGATGATTCGAACAGATCGCGATATCTCTCTCTCCCGACGTCTGTTTGAGACGAAACGAGTTGCGTTGTGTTCACAATGACTAGGCCTACACTCTTGTTCTATTTGAATTGATTCCAAGCACTTTAAATTTTTGAGCAAAATTTGATCCCTTGATCACACCTCCCCATTGGGAAGCTTTTTGGACCTCCAAAAGACTATATTCAGTCTATGTGAAGATGAGGGTATAGTTCCCTCACCCTTCCAACCTCAATCCACTTGGCTTTTCTTGGATTGGTACCTTTAAGACCAACTTGAAGTTACTCCACATTTCCTCATTTTGAAGTTCACATTCTCCTGTCAAGTATGGTGTCTTCATGCAGTTCTGTAAGATACTCTGGGGAAAAATTATCTATAGAAGGAATCTGAACATGCTCTCCATGATCGTCAATCAACGGAGGCTCATACAATTTCAAATTCTCAACATTAACAACTGCACTTTCTCCCTATGGAATACATAGCTTGCCAAGATGATACAACAGATTATTATGTACATAGTAATCCAATTCTTCAACATGGTTAGAGTGGCACAAAGTTTCATACACTTCTTTGAAATCAGTATCTAAAGCATATTGCTCCACATAACTTTCATGCATTATAGGACTATGCTTAAGAATAACTGAAGCACTAATAATAGGCCTTGAAAGAATATCAGCGACTTTGTTAAAAATGCCCTTCTTATACCTAATAACCAAATGAAACTATTGAATAAAACCCATCCATATGAAGTTCCTAGCTTGTTGTAGTTTTGTCTGTGATTGTAAGTATTGCAATGGTTGATGATCAGTGTGAATAATGATTTCTTTTCACAACAAATAATGTTTCCATTTTTTTACACTTTGAACCAATGCATACAATTCCTTATCATAAGTAGGATAGTTAATCACGGCACCATTAAAAGTCTCATAATGAAAACAAATGGGCTTACCATACTGTAGCAAAACTGCTCCCATTGCATAATTGCTTGCATCTGTCTGGATTTCAAAAGGTTCTCTTAAATTTGGAAGTGCAAGAACAGGCACTGAACTGATCTTCTCTTTCAAAGTATCAAAATCCTTTTGTTGCTTGCCTCCCCATTGGAAAACTTGCTTAACACTTGTCACTGCATGTAATGGAGCTGAAATGGAAGAAAAGTTAGCAATAAACTTCCTCCAATATTGAGTTGCTCCCCAAAAACTTCTTACCTCTGTCACATTGCTGGGCTTGGGCCATTCCAAAATGACTTTGACCTTGGAGGGATCAATTTTTAATTCACCTCCACCAACAATATGTCCTAAGTAAATAAGTGAAGTCTTTCCAAATTCACATTTGGACAACTTCAAAAACAACTGTTCTTTTCTCAAAACATCCAAAACTTGTTTCACATGTTCAACATGCTCTTCACGAGATTTTCTAAAGATCAAAATATCATCCAAGTAGAAAATAACACAATCATCCAGAAAAGGCCTTAAGACATCATTCATAACTCTCATGAAAGTAGCAGGTGCATTGCAAAGTCCAAAAGGCATTACCATCCATTCAAACAAACCTTGCTTAGTTTTGAAAGTTGTGTTCCATGTGTCTCCCTCGCCAATTCTGATCTGATGATATCCGCTTCTCAAATCTAACTTAGTGAAATATTTGGCATCTTTTAATTGATCAAGCAAATCATCAATTCTAGGAAGAGGATAACGA
>JASDQU010738864.1:350870-372700 GCA_032191745.1 Picea mariana
CTGAATTTTGGTTTCATCATCTTGAATTTTTTGTATTCTACAATATACCTCAATCTGACGTATCCAATTATCTAACTTCTCAGCATTAACTTCTCCATTGTATATTGGCAATTCAAATTTTATATCAAGATTTAATGAAGGAATTTGTGAAGGAGTTTTACCATGTCCCTTTGGAAAATTTGGAAGAGGTCTTGAAATGGTAGAAGAAGAAGAAGAAAAAGAAGAAGATGGAGGAGAGGGTGGTGGAGAAGCACCATTCCCTCCATTTCCATTTGGAGTTTTATCACCACTGTATCCCTTATGCTTTAAAGTGTTGGAGCCTTCACCTTGAAACCCTGCATTCCTTTCCATCAAGATCTTCATCATCTCTCTCATTTCCATGACAGCCTTTCTGAGATCTTCATCTTCTACAGGAACACGTTCATGACTTTCTTCATGAGCCATACTTGGTGAATGCCTCCTTGAAACTTGCGGTGATGGTATATGCTTCCTCCTTGAAAGACGAGAACTTGGCTCCACAAGTTGACCTTCTCCTCTTGTGAGTTTCAACCTTGTGAGCATAAAAAACAAAACACTTGCAAACAATCAAGTCTTCAAAAACCAGTGCTCTGATACCAACTTGATCTAAAAATGAAGAAGACTTGTAATCTTGAAAATATTTGCAAGTAAAGTTTATGTGTTAAAAGCAAATGGGTCAACTTTTCAACACATTATAAAAAGAATTACTCATTTAAGATGCATATAAACAACAGCATAATCAATGAACATAAGCACATAAACACAACAAATGATAAAGGAGTTCACCCCTCTCTTGGGCTACATCTTCTGGTCCAGCTTCCAATGGATCATTATTATTAATTTCTCAAAGTGCTCAAAAACGTGCTTTACAATGCTCAAATTGACCAACATACTAATCCAATCGCTTCAGAGTGTCCAAAAACCCCTAGCTGGGCTTTTTCAGCACCTTGTTTGGCCAAAAAAAGAAGAAGTTAGGCTTCTTGGAAGTCCCCCCTTCAAGCTTGTTGTCTCTGCATCTACAAATTGCACCCTTGTTCATTCAACCTGGCACACACACTTATTTAAGCAAAAAAACCTGGCACCGGGCGCAACCGCGCCAATGGTGCGAACCGTAGGATGGTTATGGGTGCGCTAGTCCCTAACCACCTAGCACTCGGGCACATGAGTCGTCCATACGACTGCGGGCATTTTAAAAAGGGCTCCGTCCCCATAGGCAAATATAACCGTTACAAGTGGCGAGTCATTCCAACCGTTTCAAACCATAATTAAAAACCCAAACACACACCCATAGTACCGGAGCCATATGACATGGTCGTATGGTATATGTGTTATAACCACGAGCTGGGGATAAGCCCCAGCCCGACCCCCGCACCAAACAATAAACAATACGATTTTAAATTGATTTATTCCCACTCATATAACAAGGAACAATCGGTGGTGTATTGGTCGGGCAGACTTTGTTAAGGATTTACAATAGTGGGGAGGTCTAGGGTTCGACCCCCATGGACCCCATAAATTTTAAATAACAAATCAATAGCCAATAAAGGGGTGCCACGTGGCAGCCAATGACTGGGCCACGTGGCACCTTACCATTGACCAAAATGATGCCACGTGTCGCATTCCGATTCGACCACATCTGCCAATCAACAACTACCATGTCACCACATGCCACATAAGCATATATTCGTATGGCCTTGCCACATCATCGTATGGCTTTTCCACGTCAGATTATATGGACCGTACGGACTGCATAGTCAACATCCTTTTTTTACCTGTTTGATTATTCGAACAGATCACGATATCTCTCGCTCTCGATGTCCGTTTGAGATGAAACAAGTTGCGCTGGGTTCACAATGATGAGGTCTACGCTTGCGTTCAATTTGAAGCAATTTTGAGCACTTTGAATTTTTGAGCAAAATTTGATCCCCTGATCACCAGATCAAGATGAGAGAGGGTGATGAATGCAAAACAACCTTTAATACGAATGAAGGCCTGTATGAATGGCTAGTTATGCCATTTGTCTTAAAGAATGCCCCAAACACTTTTATGAGGATGATGAATGAAATTTTAAAAGATTTCATTGGCAAGTTCGTGGTTGTATATTTGGACAATTTACTGGTCTTTAGCAGGACTAAAGAGGAGCATTTGAGACACCTAATGCTAGTAATGAGAAGGCTACAGTAGGAGAAGTTGTTGATCAATTTGAATAAATCCCCTTTTATGAAGACATAACTCATTTATTTGGGTTTTTGGATCTCTTCGAATGAACTGAAGATGGATCCTGAAAAGGTGAAAGAGATCAGAGAATGGTCGTCACCAAGGAGCATGTTCGAGGTAAGGAGCTTTCATGGTTTAGCAAGTTTTTATAGAAAGTTCATTAGAGACTTTAGTAGGATTTGTGCACCCATGATGGATACAATAAAGGAGTGGCACAACTCTTATAAATGGACAGAGGAGGCTGAAAAGAGATTCAATATACTGAAGGAGAAGATAACAAAATGATCGATTCTGGTCTTGCCAAATTTTGAAAAGACATTTCAGTTAAGATGTGACACAAGTGGAGTTGCAATAGGAGAAGTTATGATTCAGGAAGATCGACCTATTACCTATTTCAGTGAGAAGCTAAATGAGACTAAGAGGAAATACTCCACATATGACAAGGAGTTCTATGCCATAATTCAAGCATTGAAGAAATGTAGGCATTATCTTGTCCCGCAAGAGTTTGTCTTGTACAGTGATAACCAAGCTTTACAATTCATAACCCGACAATAAAAACTAAATCAGAGACATGAAAAATGGGTTGAATTTATGAAAAATTTTACTTTTTTCATAAAACATATTGTTGGGAATACTAACAAGGTTGTTGATGCATTAAGCAGGAGATGTTTAATTCTATAGGAACTCCAGGTGAAGACCTTGGGTTTGAACACCTTAAGGATATGTATTGTGATGATACATATTTCAAAGAGGTCGAAGAAGCATGTACAAGCCCTGTACTGAGAGATATAAGTCAGTGGACAGAGTATATGGTTCAGGAAGGATTATTATTCATAGGAAATCAATTGTGCATACCAAGATGCTCAATGAGGGACAATCTTCTGAAGGAGAAGCATAGTGGAGGATTGGATGGACATTTCAGCCATGATAAAATGTTTTCACAATTGAGCAGCTTGTACTATTGGCCAGGTATGAGAACAAATGTGATAAAGTTGGTGAACAGATGTAGAATCTGCCAACATGCAAAGGGAAAAATACAAAACATTGGATTGTATCAACCATTGCCAGTACCAGAGAGGCCTTGGGATGCAATAAGCATGGATTTCATGTTGGGATTTCCAAGAACACAAAGAGGATTCAATTCTATATTTGTGGTGGTGGATAGGTTTTCAAAGATGGCACATTTCATCCTATGCCAGAAGACTAGTGATGCAACACATGTTGCAAATCTGGTTTTCAGAGAAGTTGTGAGACTTCACGGCCTACCCAGGAGCATTGTCTCAAACAGAGACACAAAATTTGTTGGTCACTTTTGGAGGATTTTGTGGAAGAAGATGGGGACATATTTTTCCTTCAACTCAACTTATCACCCTCATACAAATGGGAAGACTGAGGTGGTAAATAGAAGTCTGGGGAACATCATAACCAGTGCGATTAGATTCTTCCACAAGAAGAATTTGCATACAATGACTCACCAAACAGAACCACTAGAATGATCCCGTTCAAAATACTCTATGGAATGCAACCCAGGGGAGTGTCTGAGTTAAGGGAATTGGAATAGGGAGAGATCAGAAGCGCTGGAGCAGAGGATTTTGTTGTTGAGATGTAGAGACTCCATGGTCAGATCAAAGAACAATTACAGAGTTCTAATCAGAAATACAAACACAAAGCTGATCAGCATCACAGGGAACTTCAATTTGAAGTGGGAGATCAGGTTTTGGCACATCTCAGAAAGGAAAGGTTCCCTAGGGGAACATATAACAAGTTGAAGATGAATAAGATAGGACCCTGTAAGAATGAGATCGAGCTGCCAGATGGTGTGGGAATTTCACCCATATTCAATGTTTCAGACCTGTATCCTTACAGGAAAGACGACACAGAAGGATCAGAAGATTAAGGAAAGATTCAGTGGGAGAAGCAGATGCCTGTGGCAGAGAAGCTACATATGGAGAAGATTCTGGATCAGAGGATTGGCAAGAAGACCAGGAGGAAGACTTATTTTGAGTATCTGGTCAAATGGAAGGGATGCCCAATAGAAGACGCCAGTTGGGAAAATGAAGCTGCTATCCAGAAGTAGGGAAAGTCAGTAGAGGAGCTCATGGACAGGAGTCCATGATTTTTTGTCAATGGGAATATGATGTAGGAGCATTGTTGGCAAGTGTGCAGAGTTGGGACCACTCAACATGTGAGAGTTCCTTCGAAACTTCAATGTGAGAAATAAAAAATGATTTCGGGATCTACCTCCAGACATCACCGAAATTCACCTTCGGAGGCATGCTTGAACCGGTGCCGAGTTTTTCCCTTGGAAGCAAGTTTTTGAAATTGTAAGTAGAGCAGAAGTTTCCACTTCGGCTCTAGAATACGACTAGACTAAGATAGCGTAGGATAAGGTTTAGTGTAGAAAAATAGTAGGAAAACCCTAGGAACATTGGAAGTTATGTAAAATGTTTGTAAGCCCAGTTAGCGGCAAGGAGGGAAGAGAAGGAAGAGAAGAGAGGGTTGTAATACAGAGAAGTCATCTGTAAGAGAACTGTGAGTGAGAAGAAGATATTAGTTTTTGGAGCTACTATATTTTGTATGTATTTAGTAGCTAATGGGCACTTATGAATAGAACAGAATGAAAAATTGATCCAAATGTGTTGTGCTTGGGATGTGTGTATTTTCCTATTATTTTCTGTTTTGTAAACAAGTGAATGGAACTGTGAGTTGTTCCCAGTTTCAATTGTTTCTCTTCGTTAGGATCTCTGCAAGGTGTGCATCGAGCCAGAGAGAAACACTGTGGAATTTTTTTCTCTTCATTAGGAGCTCTGCAAGGTGTGCATCGAGCCAGAGAGAAAATGCCATGGATCTGAGCTATTGAACTCCCTCAGACACAAGGAGTGCGCGAAAGTGAGAATCTGAATCAGATAAAGCTCAGGAGGGATAACACTTCAGAAGTGTTTTCGGGATCCAGGAACCCATTCCCTAGGAGGAGCGAAGACTAAGTCTTCTCAGACTTAGAAAATATTTTTAGTCGAAGTCGAGTAAAATCTCAGGAGGAAGAACACCGTCGAGCATTGGACCGTGGTGGAAATCCCTGCAGACAGTTCGATTGAAAGGAGGAGAGCAGGGTTTAACCCTGTATAAATCCAAGAGGAGAATTCGGAGATCCGAACGGATGATGGAGAATCCTCGAGGAGGAGCACCAAAACCTTGTAGGCCGTTGGATCAGGAGGAGCTGTGAGGAGGTTAGCGGCGAGAGTTTCTCGACGTTCATTTTGGGATCTCGGGGACCGTGAGTTGCAAATACAGAAGATCTTGTCTTTTAGGATCCTGAATCGTGAAATCACGAAATTGTGAATCGACCAGGATAGTCAATCACAGGGATTGTCGTGAGTCATTGATCGGGTGCCGGGGCATTTCAGAGTTCCAACTTTTTGACAACTGGGGACTCTAAGGAGCAGAGACATCCCCTTGTATCTTGATTTTGTGAAATGCAAAATCCTGAAAAGGAATAGGCACTGGGTCATTTCGACTTTTTGGCGACCAAAAACTCCAAGGAGAAGGGACACTCCTTGTGTCTTGATTTCACAAAATGATAAATCCTGAAAAGGAATAGGTGTCGGGTCATTTCGGCTTTTTGGTGACTAGAAACTCCAAGGAGAAGGGACACTCCTTGTATCTTGATTTCGCAAAACACAAAATCCTGAAAAGGAATAGGCCCTGGGTCATTTTGACTTTTTGGTGACCGAAAACTCCAAGGAGCAGGAACACTCCTTGTATCTTGATTTCACGAAACGCAAAATATTGAAAACGAATAGGCGTCAGGTCATTTCGGCTTTTTGGTGACCGAAAACTTGAAGGAGCAAGGACATCCTGCGCATCCTGATTTCATGAACCACGAAATCCCGAAAGAATAGGCACCAGGTATTTCAGCTTTTCGGTGACCGAAGACCCTAAGGTGCAAGGATATCGCTTGCATCCAGATTTCATGAAACGTGAAATCCCGAAGGAGCTAGCACCAAACCATTTCGGCATTTTGGCTACTGGAGGTTCGAAAGACTAGAAGACAGGATACTTGACTCATGAAGTCCCAGTCCCTGATAACCACCTTTTCGGCTTAACAGTTGGTCACAGCCCTTGGTCGTGTGCTGTGGGAGCTCACGCTTGGCACCCGAAAAATCCAATTGAGCATTCATAAGGGACCTGTGTAATTGTCCGAAGGGTTCCAGTTTAGAACTAGAAAATCCATTTCGGCTCCAGAATTAGAAGATCCTGACCGAGAGGTCGTGCAGCCCTTAGGAGGGACAGGGGGTCTGCATCAAACTTGGAGGCCAAGGAAATAGTGAAAAAATACTAAGTATGTCATTTCAAATTTCTTATTAAGGTTGGTTTTCACATGGTTTAAAAGTTTTGAGTCACTACCAGTAAGTATAAGGTCATCAACATAAAGGAAAAGGATGATGAGATGGCTTCATACTTTCTTGGTATAGACATTAGGATCATAATGGCATCTAGGGAATCCATTGTCAATAAGAAAGTTGTCCATTTTGGAATACCAAGCTTGAGGAGCTTTCTTAAGACTGTAAAGAGATTTATTAAGGAGAAAAACAAGACTAGAGTCATTATGGACATAACCATGAGGTTGTTCCATGTATATTTCTTCTTGGAAATCTTTGTGCAAGAAGGCATATTTAACATCCATCTGATGGACCTCCCATTTATGTGAGGTAGTAAGGGAAAGAAAAAGGAGGATGGAATTCATTTTGGCTATTGGGGCAAAGGTTTCATTATAGTCAATTCCTTCAACTTGGGAAAATCCTTTGGAAACTAGCTAAGCCTTGTGTCTTTCAACACTTCCATCTGATGCATACTTAGTTCTATAGACCCATTTACATTTGATAAGTTTTCTTCCTTTTGGAAGAGGTACAAGATCCCAAGTATCATTTTCCATTAAATAACGATACTCTTCATTCATTGCTATATCCCAATATGAATGACCTGAAGCTTCTACAAATGTCTCTGGATCATGAGTCTTTGAAACTTGATCCAAAAGAGAAGAGACTCACTAGATCTATGAATGTGTCTGACATTGATCTAAAGGATCAACGAAAATATCACCAATTGCCTCTCATGTTGAATGAACCCATCTAGGAAGAGATGTAGCTAGTGCTGGTTCAAGTTCAAAAGAATCATATGGAGGAAGGTGAGAAGGTAGAGGTGGATTTTCATTGTCACTTTCATCATCTAAAGAATAAACCATAATAGGAATAGAAGAAGGAACAAATGTCGAAGATGGCTCAAAGGCCGAAGAAGGCACAGTCACCGAATTAGGCTCGCAGGCCAAGAAATTTTCATCAAATTTAACATCTCTTCTAATAATAATTTCATTACAATGTGGTTGAAGAATTATATAACCTTTGACATCTTCAAAATAACCAACAAAGATACACTTTTCACTTTTAAGCTACAATGCTTTCCTTTTCTCATCAGGAATGTGATCCCATGCTATACTTCCAAATACACAGAAGCGACTTACATCTGGTTTAATTTTAGTCCAAGATTCTTCCGGTGTTATACTTTTAAGAGCCTTTGTGGGAGTGTGATTTACTATGTAATTTGCAAATTTGATGGCTTCGGCCCAATACCTTAGATTTAATCCCTTAGATTGGATCATACAATTAGACATTTATTTTAATGTGCGATTCTTTCTCTCAACAACACCATTTTGTTGTGGTGTATATGGTACAATATGTTTCATTTGGATGCCCTATGTAGTTAAGTAACTTGTAAAATTATTGTTCACATATTCAACTCCATTATCTGTTCTTAACCTTTGAATTTGATGTCCATATTTCTTTTCTACAAGGGATTTGTAGGCCAAAAAATTGTCAAAAACTTTTCTCTTAAGTTTTAATAAGTAAACCCAAGTACTTCTGGAAAATTCATCAATGAAAGTTAAGAAATAATTGCACACAGAAAAAGGAGTAGAAATTGGACCACACAAATCACTGTGAACAAGTTGAAAAGGGCCCAAGGTGTGCCAAGAGGCACATTTGTCAAAAATGTCCCGATGATGTTTGTCGAGAACTCTACTAGCACAAACACCATATCTACATGAAACAAGAGGAAGACTAGTCACCATCTGTTGATTACATAGTTGCTGCAATGAGTGACAGTTTAGATGATCAAACTATTCATGCCAAATGTTTCTCAAGTCATCGCTATGAGAAACAAAAACTGATGAAAAATATGATGACCCAAAGTTGTCAAACTTGTACAACCTGGTAATATCATCAACAACTTCAGTTGTAAGAACATGCTTAGGATATTTTAGATCCTTGATTACAACTTGGTGAGGTGAAAAATATATGGTTTTACCTTCACCTGAATGAGTGATTTGATATACTAATATAAGGTTACAAGAAATACTTGGAATGCATAATACATCATTGAAATGACCATTTTCGACTTGAATTGTTTTAGATCCTTCAACACTAAGAGATCTATCATCACCAACAAATAATTTTTTGGTGTTACATTCATTTAGAGTAGAAAATATGTCTCTATCCTTATCCATATGATAAGATTCTCTAGAATCAATAAGCCAGTCATCAGAAGAAGAAACAAAAGTTGTATTTAAGGAGAAACTAGAAGCAGAAAGTGCATGTCCATGAGAAGAAGAAGAAGAAGTAGAATCAATACTGATGTTTTGATTCTTCATCGTTTCTTCTAAAGCTGCCATCCTCTTGAAACATTTAGACTCATCATGACCATATTTATCACAAAAGTTGCAATGTCTGTTAGTCTTCTTATTTTTATATTCTTCACCTTTATCACTATTAGGAGTGGAAGTTAGCTTAGTGGGTTTGGGACCCTTATGTTGCTTGTTTTTGTGGTGAGGATGTTGCTTCTTGGGATTCTTGGGTTTATCTTTATGATGGATGACTAAGGCTTTGTTGGAGGTACTTGCAGTGTTGATCACTCCATGTTGTACAAGCTTATCTTTCTCTCTAATCAAAGCATCACAAAAGTTCTCAAGAGAGGGTTTTTGATAAGCTGCCTATAGAGCCTCTTGCATGGCATAAAAGGTAGATAAAAACATAAAATATGCACTACCTAGGTTAGAAAGAATAATATAGATGCAATGATATTATTCTATCTTTATCTTACATTCTTCACATAAAGTTCAGAGTGTTTTAAACTTAGATAGATAGTCTTAAATGGAAGAAAAAAAACTTGGACTTAAATTCAGTACTTGATTTTCTAACTGTTGTGCTCGAATAATATTGTTTTTACCAAACACAGATTCAATCTTTTCCCAAGCTTCTTTGGGTTTATCAATTGATTGAAGGTGGAACCTTAAATCATGAGAGATGGACATTTCGATTAATCCATGTGCTTCGTCATTCCTATTATCCCATTTGAATTTCTTATAAACACTAGTGGGTGTTTTTTCTTTTCCCAAGGTAATCTGGTACAAGCCTTTACTTCTTAATAAATCCTCCATATGGGATTTCCATTAGAAGTAGTTGGTGCTGGTAAGAAAAAGCTTACTTGAAGAAACCATATTAAATATGTACATAATGTGGATTTAAAAACTAAAACTAATGATCTGGATGGAAAGATCTCGAAAAATTAGGTGGTTTTAAAAAAAAATGGCACTGAAAATAGACTTTGTATGTGAAAGTTATGCCCTTTTAAAAAAATGCATAAACGGTAACCAAAGGACCATGTGATGGTGTAATTTGCTATATGAAGTGACCCAATTTTATAAAAAGGAGTGGAGATCACTTTTACAATCAAGTTACTTTATAAAAGAAAAGTTGTATGCAAAATAAATAACTCTAAAATATTAAAGCTACTTATAGTGATTCACTTTTATACTTGAAGTGAAACACACTTTACAATGGAGCATGAACTTTTTCAAAAAAAGTAACAAAAAAATAGACTTGAACTCAACACCTTTTACTTAATAAGGAAAATTTTAACCAAATGGGTTAGCAAAACATATTCTATTATTTAGCAGGAGGATTGTTGTTGTTGTTGAAGATGGCGTTGGAGAGCATGCTAAAAAAAATTTCTTTTCACACGAATTTTTTTTTTCTTCTCGATGACAACAGGGGTTAGATCTTGGTTAGCTTACCCAAAAAATGCACCTTTTCCTATCTGTTTCTGATTTGTAGAGATCACACAGGGTGCGGGGAAAAGATAATACACATATCTAAAAGAGTAGCAACCCGAAAACAAATAATATAAAACTGAAATAAAACCGAAATAATACTTTGCAAAAATTTAAAAAGGACGTATTCAGGCTGTATACCTCTAGGTCTAGTTGAAATGGTTGTATCTTGGGAAAAAGGAAACCTTTTCAAGTGAAATGAAAAGCATTCTTGAATTAAACGAGTGCTCCAGACGCAATGGAACAGTCCTCTCAACCCAAAAATGTACAAAAATGGAAGAAAACATAGTTGAGGAAAATGGGCTTCATGATCTCCATCTACAACAGGAGCGAGTTTTCAAATAGCCTTTGATACCATGTTTGACAACACAGTTATTCCAACAGAGGGTGAACACCTTTAGTAACCACTCACACAACTAGATTAAATATCAACACACTGATGTTTTGACGTGGTAAAACCCCTACGGGGAAACATCCAAGGCCCCAACCAACGCGACCACTTGGAGTAGTTTATTAATGAAAAAGAAAAAGATTATAGAGAGATTTTACAAGAGATTTTCTCTTAATCAATCATCGGAAAATGACCCTCCATGCTATTTAAATAGAGATTATAGACCAATCGAGTGTTAAGCCATTGTTATAGCAAGATCTGCCTCACCCTATGCAATCTTTCACAGAAGGCCTTGTTCCATTTCCCCATGTAGACTTATCATCCCTGTTTGTAAAATCCAGAGCTAAAAATAAATATTTTTCCACATGTACACACCTTGCCTACTATATAACATGCGTTTACACATGATGCTCCACTAAATCTCGCGTACATCGGGATTTGTGTTAGAAAATGAAAATTAATGTCAGGTTCCTATGTCATGACAAGAGATCTATGATCCTTGGCCTTCCATATACTGGAAACATTCTGAATCAACCCTTCAGTTCCATTTTGAAGGCTATAAATGGGCCAATTCTGAGCTATGGAAAGAGGAGAAAGAATTCAACTTTGAGAGAAAAGTTACTCTGGAGAAATTATTTACTTCATATTGAGTCTTCATCCCTTTGTCCTTTAAGTCTGAACACAATGTTTAGCCCCCAAGATCTTCCCTTATTGATTGAGAACTTCATTGCTTCTCTCTTATGAGATTGCCTTTGGTGGAGGCCCAACTAGAAGGAACTTAGTTTCTTGGTTCTGAACCATGCTGACACATAAGTCTCTAACATTTTCACTTTTTCTGATCATTTATTAATATAAATACTCTTTTCCCATCCAATTGATATCTTGCAAATATATTGAATTATTATTCCATGGACGTATTTTTCATGTTTATTAATGGATTATGCTATTGAATGTCCTAACATTATATAATATCGCCATATTCTTTCTTTTCTTGGTTGTTGAGGACTAGTTGCAGGTATATCTCTTTGGGTCAAGTGCTCAATGGTGGACTTCATCGAACATCTGTACGAGGTAGTATTTTATCTTGTCTTGCTAGCATATTTGTTTATATAGCATACTTGAGAAGAAAGTTGATTTCTATAGTCATTTTCATCTGTTGTGGTTTACCCTATCCATGGAGAGATTTTCCTCGTAACATAATTGGTGACCATACTAGGGATTGAATCTTCTTTCTTAGGGTTTGGAGTATTTTTCTCCTTAGATTGCTCTTGTTTCTTTCATGTTTCTTGTCGCATCATTTCTTGACAACTTCTGTTCACTCTCGGTCTGAGTTCTCAGCCTTCTCCCTTGCATGGCCTTGTTTTTGTAAACATATATGTGTTTTTTCCCTTGATAGTCGCATACATACGCAGGCTATCCCACTGCAATATATGTATATACGCTCTGTTTGCCCAAACAGTCATGTACATAAATTCTTCTTTCTTGTTTGCTTGGTTTGGTGATTCCTGGGTGGGATTTGATGTTTGCTGAGCCTTATTAAGTCTCTGTAGTGCCTGTTAAGTGTTTGTGGGATCACATGAAACCTATCTTTGGTTGAATTTCTGGGCAGAGTCTTTCTCATCATCTTTTCATTTTTTATTGTCCTTCTACATTGGACTGGGTGTTTTGCTGCTTTGTGTCCTACTGGAGTTATCTTTTTATATACATAATAAGTCTATATATCAAGTTACTTTTCAGTCCATGCATTTTCATTTTTATTATATTGAAAATACAAAAAATAGGCATTTTGCATTACTTGGCATTTTTGTCTTTTGAGTCCTTATGATTAGCTTAATGCATATAATGATGGATTGCATTTTTACTTCAGAATTGCAGAGTTGAATTTGAAAATTGCATTGGTTTTTAGAAGCATATCATCCATTGAAAGTTAAAGTTAGGACTTTGCATTATTTTCCTATTTACTTTTCTTGTAGAGTCATAGCATAATGAGTTTCACTACCATGTTTTTTTGAGTAATCATGAACACTAAAATTAATGCTATAATTTAAAATTGAGAAGTCACGATTTTATTTTCTAGGGTGCACAAACTAGATTAAGATTTAGTTCCTTGGAATAGGATTTTGTGAGTAAACTTCTCCAAGGAAATTAAATCAACATGTGTTTGAAACAGGGAGTGGAGAAATCCATTGTATAATTGGTAAGATTAGGAGGCTCCGCTCACACCAGAGTTAATCACGAGGTCACACGAAGTTGGTTGAAGGGATATCCCCCCAATACCTTCTTAGCGTTAGAGATATTTCTGGGGATCTATTTGTAGCTGGGGATATTTATAGTGCCTTTACCTCCATGAGAGGTGGTACTTTAAAGGCTTCATGCTTTTCTACCCTGCCCATACGGTGGACCTGAATTATGACTACTCGCATGTGCATCGGTTATACAGTGGTTTATTATTTTCTTGAATTAGTTGTCTTATAGGTTACTTGCAGGGGTTAATCTGCAGGTAACATGGGTCAGATAAGGGTCAGAAAACACACAACCTTTATGGAGGATTACCTCTCCGGGGGGATTTGATCGACTGGTTGTTAAGTCCACGAGGGCCCTTATAATGTGTTATGTTACCTCCAATATTTAGCAGGGAGTCCCAGGCCCCTATTGGGAAATACATACCTTCTTTAGGGAGGGAGGCCACTCAACCACTTTACCCCATTGATATGCATATTGGTCGTTTGACTTTTGATATGCTATTTGATTACTAGTTAGCCTTAGGATATATTTTGTATCTTTAGAGTCTTAAGTCATCATGGAGTCGGACCAACTTCCCCGCCGGTCCCATCTCTTGTTACAGTTACCACCATATTTCGAGTCTTTGCCTTCTAAGAGGCGTAGATTTATTAGGTGTGGTACACAAACATCCACTTTTCAGACTTGTGATTCTACAAGAATGAGTATTGAATCTAGTATTCATAACACTGGGAGCCCTTCAACTCCCACACCCACTATATTTAATGTCACCCCTTCGACTCCTGCAACCTCAATGGTTGTAGTGCCGGAGGAACCTATCATTACTATGGCTCAGCCTATAGTGAATTCTCAAGCTACCGCCTCGAAACCTTTTGGGTCTCTGGGTCACTCATGGGGCTACAATGTTTAGTCCATCCCTATGGATTCTAGTCTCTTTTCTTATGGTATGCCCAAATTCACTTCGCAGTTTTCAAATGCCATCCCAGTTTCTAGCCCTAATGTTAGCATTGGGCTTGGGGGAACTACACCTCCTTACACTCCATTTTCATTTGGTGGTTCTCAAATCCCTCAAATGACTCCTAATATGGGAGGCATTCCTGCTTTTAACCCCAGGTCCAATCCTCTTGCTTATGGGTGGAACGATCAACCTGGCAAACAAGCTTCTGCTCAAGTTCTGTCCTACACCCCTACCTCCTTGATGCCGATTTCGACCAATACATTTGTTGTGATGAATCCACCTCTATCCTCTATATTCCCACCCAAAGGAGGTCAATTTCACGCTTTTGGAAATCCCCAACCCGGATCCAATCCGACCGGGTGAAATTTGTATAACCCTCAACAGAACATTCCTACTGGAATGATGCCCAACCAAACTTTTATGGGTCATCCTGAAGGAGGGCCTTATAAACCTGGACATAGCCATGGTGCTTACTAGAACCCTAGATGGGCTGCAGTTCCTCAAGCACAATCTTTCCTGGGATCTTTGGGCCATATGCCACAACCTTGTCTCCCTTTTTTGGCCACACTTAATCTACCATATTTGTCTAATTTTATGAACAACCATGTGAGTCATGATCCTACATGTCCCCCTATCCCCACCAAGATTCCTTCTGACATCCTGAAGTTTGAAGGTAAGAATGGAGAGGATCATGGTGATCATGTCACTACCTTTCACCTTTGGTGCTCATCAAATTCCCTTAATGATGATTCTATTCGATTGAGATTATTTCAACGCACCCTCATTGGAGTTGCTATGAAATGGTATATTGAGCTACCAAGGGGGGCATATGGGACCTTTATTCAGCTGGTGATGGTCTTCCTTAACCACTTCCAATTGTTGATTTGTTATGATGTTGTCCTAGAACTTCTTTCGACTTTACGCCAGGACACCGACACTCATATCTCAGATCATATCCAGGAGTGGCATAGATGGAAGAGGTTGACCAAGACTTCTATACCTCCATCCTTCCTTTTAGAATGGTTTCTTAAGTATTTTCACCCTCCTATATCAAAGTATGTTGCTACTGCCAGGGTCACCATTGAGGAAGAAGCGATCTTTAAATACCAGCAGTTAGATCTCATATATGCTCAGTCTGGGATGTTATACCACATTCTTTTGGATGCACCGTGGTCAACTTATGACCCGAGAAAAAATCTCAGACCTCATGCCGATGGAATCGTAGGTACCTCCAATGTAAAGTATGCAGACTTGGTGACAATCCATATGAAAGAGTTTTCGTTAAACCAGTTTGTAGGAGGGAAAACTTCATCTGTGTCTTCCAAATCCACTCAGTCGGAGGATGCACCTTATGTGCAATCATCGAAAATCCCAAATGATAACCAACAACCAGGTGGGGCTAAGAAGAAAAGAAATAATAATCATAAGGGTGGGAAAAATTGTAATAAACTCAAGGACAATGGTAATAATGAAAAGACCAATAATAATGCTGGAGAGGGAAAATGAGAAATATGTAAGGTGAAGTTTCCCTGTAATATTTGCACAGATGATCACCTTACCCATTCATGCCCCAAAATTGCGGAAGATGTGAGGATATTATCTCTACCTCCCATCGTGCTGACGAATCCATTCCCACATAACTAACACATGGCCTCAAGCTCCTCTAATGATGGAAATGCGGCTGGTGGGAGTCAAAACCCACCATTGAAAGACGACAACCATTTGTGTATCAATATGGTCAATGAGAAAGTTCATGTAGCCACTCGATCTAGAGATTTTAACTCTTCACAAGGTATTCCTGGTCTATAATCGCCTCCTCCTCCTCTAGAGATGAATTTATAGATTGAAAAACCAGAGTCACTGCCTCATATTTCAAAAGGAGTACTCAAGCGCTCTACCCATAATCCAAATTCTAGAGCCGCCCAAAAATACTCTATTGTTGAGGATCTGGGTCAAACCCCTTGTGCGATGTCAGCTTTGGAGATACTCTAGACGTTTCCTTCATAGAGAAATGCCTTAATATCTACTTTAGGAGCTCTAGAACCCAAGGGATCAAAAGTTATCAAGTTTGACGTCATAGATGTGAAGCCTCACTTGCCTTACCATGTGGCTTTCCAAATCCATGTGGAGTACTCAAAGTATACCATCAAACATGCGGTTGTTGATGAAGGCGCTTCCACTTATGTGATGTACCTGATCTGTTGGAAATCTCTTGGTTCTCTGAATCTTTCCAAGTGATCGAACCTGCTGACTGCTTTTGATGGTCATTCCTTCCACCCTCACAATATTCTTCCTACCTTTCCAGTATAGTTAGGTGGGAAGATGGTAGAGGTGGAGGTTGAGGTAGCTGATGTGCCTCTTGATTATAACTTTTTACTAGGATGCAATTGGACCTATGCTATGGTCATCATCGTATCGTCTGTCTTCCATTCTTTTTGTTTTCCTCACGAAGGTAAGATCGTGATGATCGACTAGTTATCCTTTGCGTAATCTAGTCCTAATGCATCTATTGGACCATCGATCTCTATGTTTGATAATTATTAACTGACAACTGAGAATATCAGTGTCAAAATGTATTCTTACCTTATGGATACTTTCGAATTCACAACATCGAATCACCACGTTTACGCTATGTCTAGTAGGCCCGTTTCAATTGGGAGGTCCATTCCTTTCCGCACTTCTTATTTTAGTGATCCGTGGACCCTACCTTCCTCGACTTTGTCTTGTGAAGGTCAGTTGCATGATGGAATGGCCATTCCACTATTGACAACAGAGATTATGTATCAATTTGTTCTTGACTCTTCCACCGATATCGATCCTGTTACCTCGCCGATAGACAAGGATGATCCTGTTCTTAGGTTCATGTGGGCCACTTTGTTGTCTTGTTCACATGATTTCCTCAATGAGATTTTTCCTTTAGATGAACCTATCATCAAAGCCATAAATGGTTTCAACAGACTCTGGGACGATATGCATCACTACTCTTATTTTTTCCTAGAGCTTGAAAGAATCGAACAAGATGATTTTCGATCTACTTTGAGTGAGATAGTCGGTCATGTCGTAGTTCCAATTGATACACATGACATTTATTTCGAAGGAAACATGGTGATTATTTCTCCTACTGTCATGATCGATATATCTCGTACCCCTAGAAAGATTGAAAACATAAATATCAGTGCAGATTGTTCACCAGAAGCAATCCTGATCTACATCGAACTCTTCAAATAATTTCGAGATGTATTTTCTTGGTCATGTGAAGAGATTCCAGGAATTGACCCTCGTATTGTCGAGCATGAGATTAGAACTTATCTGGATGTTAAACATGTTTGACAATGTCTTAGAGATGTGAATCCATGGAAAGCCCCTCCTAATAAGGTAGAGGTGGAGAAGCTACTTAATGTTGGCTTCATCTACCTGGTTTCCTTGACTTAATGGGTATCCAATCCAGTTCCTGTGAATAAGAATCAAGGAACCATCCGTGTATGTATGGAATTTCATGACCTGAACAAGGCCTGTCCTAAAGACAAGTTCCCGACACCTTTGATCGATCAGATTCTCGACGAGTGTGCAGGAAGCGAGTTATTTTCTTTTATGGATGGATTTTTCAAGGAATAACCAAATTCAAATTAAACCTAAGGATCAACACAAGACAAATTTTATTTGTCCTTGGGGGTACTTTCGCATACCAAAAAATGCCTTTCGGCCTTAAAAACACCAGAGAAACCTTTTAATGTGCCATGAATTTTGATTTTCGCGATCTTTAGCACATAGTCGAAGTTTACCTTGATGATCTTGATGCTCACTCTCACAAGAAAGTGGATCATTCTACGCACCTTTGGCTTGTTTTTGTAAGATTTTGTTACTGTAGAATCCGATTGAACACTCACAAGCATAGTTAGACAACTTCAAGGTTTGTAGGGGAAAGCTAACTTTCTTCGTCGGTTTATAGTGAATTATGCCAATATCACTAAGGGTTTCATGCGTCTTTTGAAGAAGGACACCCCTTTTATCTAGGATGGACAAACCCAGAAGTCCTTTGATGCTTTGAAGAAAGCCTCAGTATCGATGCCTCTGCTAAAGTCTCCTTACTACAGTAGAGATTACTTTATTTATATCTTTGCATCTGAGGAGATGATTGGTATGGTTCTGGTTTAGGAAGATGATGAGCTCCATGAGCACATCATATACTATCTTAGTCGAAACTTAGTCGGTCCTGAGCTTAATTATTCTCACGTTGAAAAGCTATCTTTGGCTGTTGTGCACGCAGTCTAATGTTTACATCATTATATATTACTTTGTAAGACTACTGTGGTTTCTGATATAAATCCATTTCAATATATCCTTACCATGCGTATCATAGGGGGAAAATATAATAAATGGATTATCATTTTACAAGAGTTTGATCTCTATTTTGCTTCTGTGAAATCCAAGAAATAGCCAGTCTTCACAGAGTTAATATCCAATTTTCCACGATTAGATGAGGATGTTATCCATGTGGATTCATCTGTGAATGAACACATTTTTCTTGTTTCATCGTCCGACCCCTGGTATGGAGACATTGTTCTCTATCTCCAAACTTTGAAGTTCTGTCAGCATCTCTCACGAGATGACTAACGATGTGTAAGATACCAAGATAAGAATTATACTATCATCGGTGACACTTTGTATCACCGAGGAATAGACAATATCTTGAGTCGTTGTTTAACTCGCAGAGAGGTCGAGTCAGTCCTCAACAATTTACACAGTGGGGCTTGTGGTGGTCATATATCCGAGTTTGAGACAACCAAAAATATTTTGCGAGCCGATTATTTATGGCCTACTATATTTAAAGATTTTATTGAAGCAGTTAAGAAGTGTCACCCCTGCTAGATGTTCACTCTGAAAATGTGCTCTCATCCAGCCCCTCTTCACCCAGTCATTATCGTCGATCCCTTCACCAAGTGGGGGGTGGACTTCATGGATTTCAACCCAACTTTGACTAGGGGGAATCAACACATTATCGTGGTCCTTGAATACTTTACTAAGTGGGTCGAGGCCATGCATACAGTTAACTCTAATGGGAAGATTGTCGCCTTCTTTGTATTTAATCAAATTATCGTCGTGTTCGGTATCCCAAGTGAGATTGTCACTGACAATGGAAGTCACTTTCAGAATGAAACGATGGAATAGCTAGCATCTAATCTGGGGTTTAAACATGGTCATTATTCTCCTTATTACCCCCAGGAAAATGGAAAAGTAGAGGTCGTCAACAAGTATCTCAATACCATTTTGCAAAAAACTGTCAGCCAAAGAAAATCCAACTGTCATATCATGCTATATCCCACACTCTGGGCATATCGAACCTCGGTCAAGACTGCAGCTAGTTTTTCCCCTTTCTAGTTAGTACATGATGTGGAGTCGATACTCCCTATTGAATGTGAAATCCCTTCTCTTAAGTTGGCAGTCATTCTCCTACCTGACACTTTCGATCTCGAATGATGCCTTGTACACCTAGAGAGTCTTGACGAGAAGCGTCAAGATGCCTCTATGACTATCAAGGAAAAAAAATGATGTGTCAAGGTCCAATACAATAAGTCTGTCTGTCCTCGGTTGTACGCTGAGGGTGACTTGGTCCTCTTGTATGATCAAGCCAAAGAACCACTGGGGCTAGGCAAGTTTAAGCCCATGTGGCACGGTCCTTATATCGTGCGACGTGTCTTAGAAAAAGGAGCCTATGAGTTAGATGATTACAAAGGGAATATGTTGGTCGAGCCCAGGAATGGGATCTACTTGAAAATATACTACGCTTGAGCCCCGAAATTGGGCGAGACTCTTTGTATACTAATGTAATTTAGTGTATATACATTTTTCATTTATTTTTATTTTTTGGCTTGCTTATCGAGTTTCACTTGGTTGACAGATGTCAATGGAGTCATCGGTCTATCTAGGATTCACAGACAAAGCTAGTCGTCATACACAGAAGTTGGCTTCTGCCACTTGGGTGGTTTACTCACCCGAGGGTCTGCTGGTGTCTTTAGGTGGCATATGCCTAGGGCCATCCATGAATAATGTGGTTGAATATAGCGTCGTTATAGAACTTTTGCACTATGCTATATCACATGGTATTTTCTCTTTATAGGTTCGCTTGGATTCCTAGTTAGTATTATGTCAGTTGAACGATATTTATCGCGTGCATGATCCTACTTTACTCCAATGATTTCTACAGGTACATCGTTTAGAACGATAGTTTGATTTTATTACACAGTATCACATTCCTAGGAGTTCTAATCATGTATCTGATGCTTATGATAATTTCGTTTTAGAGGCATTTGTCACATAACTCAAGAAAAGAAAACCATGTCATCAATGTAAGCATTGTAAAATATAAGTAAAGCTGAAGATCCCTTTTTATATATATTTCAAAAAATATGGCGTTTATAGTACAAAATTGGGGCTAATACCCTCAATACACATATACAGTCGGTACTACAATATCCACGACATCTATGCCTGTGGCACTGGATGTGTGTCATGGTAACAAACTACAACATTTACGAGACGTCAAAAGAGTCACACCTAGGCTCTGGGTACACCAACCACTTATCGCTGCATTGCTTCAGGAAGCTCCTCTACCTGAACCATGGGAATCCTTTGAGTCAAACGCGACAGTTTTCCCTGCACGTTTTGTAGGACTCTCTCCAATTCTCCTCCCTCATGCCACCTAGTCTCCCCGGTTCCTCTGTTGATGTCAAGGAAACCCTTCCAGCCATAGTGTACTGATGTCTTCATTACACAAGTGTCTAATTAGTACTTAAGAACCATCCAAAAATATTTTTTTTCTATAATAAAAAATAAAAAAAATGAAATATTTAAAAACATTTGACATACCTATGTTACTGTAGGAGGTCCCTGGTGAGAGTGGCATGTCTGGATCTCCTCTAAAATCTATCCCTTCATAGGGATATTTGTCTAGGGAAATGACTTGTCGCTGCCACCAGTAGAAGAAATCCTTGTTGTAGGATGTGGGAAACCTACCTCCCCTTGCCACCTCATTACCTCGATCCACCGTGCCATGGATGGATCGTGAGGTCCTCTAGGAAGAGTATCGACTCTAGGTCCCAAACCTGGAACCCACTTGAAAAATTAAGCTGCATAGGATAGATGCAAACCCAAAATTCCTCTTACTCCCCTGTTTGCACTCTGTCAAATAGCTCTTCATATTTTCCAGTAGTGAGGTACACTAGTCATATACTGTGGGTCTCATACACTACATTGCATAGAACATGAGCGGCCTCGATTCCTAGTGAAACAAGGCCGAACATGTGATCCTAGTCAATACAACCACAATAATCCTTAGTATGATATTATTTATCACTCGGATAGGGAGTTGAATCCCTACCTTAGGAGTCCCTACTACACAGTGGGCATCGATGTACTCCTATATTTTCATTATGCTCCCTGATACCCGTTATTTGAGGTTTACAACCTCTCCCCGACATGATAACCTAGTCAAAAAGTAAATGTCTTCTACTTAAATTCTCAATGGTTTACCATCGATATTGAAGCTTTCACTCTCAGGGTCCCAGTAACTCACAAGCATCTTGAGCAACCTCACCTGGGCTCTCATTCCTTTGAGCACCTAAAATTTATATAAGACAGATATCTTTAAGTCCATTTGATCTCCCAAATCTCGATCCACATTAGAATCGACCTCCTCATGCTCTCTTTCTCTCCATTCAAGAACCATCCTGCCAAGGACAAATCAAAATTTGAGTTAGCTGTTGATTAAGGTTGGTTGTCATTGATGTCGACCCTTGAAGAAAGCCCCACAGCACAAAGGTTTGCGCAATGGACCCAAGATTGTT
>JASDQU010738865.1:24333-40842 GCA_032191745.1 Picea mariana
GCTCATATGGAATATCAGTTACCTTTATATTCAATCTTTGAAAGTTCTCAATGTGATCAGTAACTGAACCCTTTTGCTTGAGATTTATCAATTGGCTAAAGAAGGTATTGCTCCTTGTATCCTCATAGTGTGCTATCATTTCTTCCGTGAAAATTGTCCAAGTGACGAGCGATTTGTGGGAACAAATCCATCGATACCAAACAAATTGATTAGGTTCTAAATATAAAGAAGCAATTCGTACCTTTTGTNTATGTGGCACATTATGGAGATCAAAGAATTGCTCCATCTGAAGTATCCATGTGATTGGGTCCTTGCCATCAAACTTCCTCATATCAATCTTAGGAACGTGGTTGGTCTTCAAACCAAAGTTGGAGTTTCTCCATTCTTGATTCACCTTCCTTGTGTCTTCATCATGAATTTCATGGGATGCATTTTCACTTTTGGGTGTCTTCTCTATTAAGAAATTTCTCAATACTTCCATGATCTCCCATTTTAATCCATCCATCTTAGTATCCAACTTAGATTCCATTGAATCCATCTTAGCTTCCATTGAATCCATCTTAGTATCCATTGAATCCATCTTAGTATCCAACCTAGCTTCCATTGAATCCCTCATCTCTTTTAGTTCATCTTTGGTTATTGTCTTCTTTTGTAAATCATTTATATCCCTACGCATTTCTTCACCTTCATCAAGAGTCCAATTAGGATTTTCTGGAGGCTTATTTGGTGTAGAAGGTCCCTTTTTGGGTGGCATGTTGGCCAAATATCACTTTTGAGTCTTGATTTTGAGGTGATTCTGCTAGACAATATTTATTCTGTTCTATCTCCCAAGTTTCGGCCCTTATGGGTATGAAAATTTGTTTTAGGTAGTTCTATGATATTTCTTCTCTGCAATTCCATAGGTCTGATCAAAATTGGATGTGCCAAGTGGAATTTATGGTAACTTCCTCACAACTTGCTGATTTTTGGCCTTTCCAGAAGATCTCACTTGTATAGAATGCCCCACCAAAAATAATTGATATAAAATTCTAAAACTTGTACCCAAAATACTACAGACTGTCCATGATCCAATGCAACCAGTCCCACTCAATTTGGATACTCTAGCAAGAAGTTATGCTTGTTTTACCTGGAACAGCTTCTTGAGGCTAGTCAATAGGACTAGTCAGATGCCCTATCTTACGCAAGGTGTATCTACAAATTTAAGATGACCCAGAAGCTGATATTTTTACCATAGGTACCTTGATAATTTCTGTAAATTTCCTCCAGAGGAAAGGTTCTGAAACATTACAGAAAAAAATTTATAGCGAAAATTCCACAATGACTCATTTCAGGATGATTCCAGAACCCTATCTTGTATGGGCTGTATCTCTGAAAGTATAAGGTCTCAGGAGCTGAATTTTGAACCCAACGTACCTTTATATGTCTAATAAAAACCCTCCTAGAGGTTCCTTCTGAAACATTGTATAAAAAAAGTTATAGTGAAAATTCCACGGTGTCTCAGATGTAGCAGCGAAACCCCAAGACCTTGAGCTCTGATACCATATGTTAAGAACCAAACATCAATATAGCATATAAAAACCTCAGGAAAAATAATCAACGCCTTGAAAAGAGATAATTTTAGATAATAAGCCTCTTCGAGGGGGAAACCTCCTTTTACCCCACTTAAATGTTCAAGTACAAGATGATTCAGAATGAAAATGTCTCCTTGGTATATATAGGAGACTAGGAGGTATAATTACAAATAATGGCCTAAAGCCGACATAATTAAAATAACATTACTAATCTAAATTACAACTAATTGCCTAAAGCCGACATAAATAAAATAGCATTACTAATCTAATATGCCCCAATTAAGGGGTAATGAGCCAATATTAGGGCTTAACATTTTCCATAGCATAAGAAGAATATATTGCAGCAGCAGCATGTTGCACTCAGGTTCTTTGGATGAAGCAAACCTTGCAAGATATACAAGTGAAGTATGATGAGCCCATTTCAATATTCTTTTACAACACTAACGCTATCAGTATCTCCAAGAATCTAGTGATGCGTTCCAAGAAGAAACACATACCAATCAAGTTTCACTTTCTACAAGAACGGGCCGCTTGGAACCTTGTAACCTATCCAACTTCCTGCATCACATCTGGTCTAGAAGTTATCAAAGAGATTAAGCTGCCAATCATCGATCTATAGATTCTTCAATATGCATCCTTAGAATCATCATCATTTCTTAAATTGCAATTGGTCTGCATAGGAGTACTTACGGGTTTGCAATCTTCCATTCCAAACTTCTTTAGTGTTTATCTGATGTACTTGGTTTGGGAGATGAAAATACCTTTATTGCACTGACATATCTGTAATCCAAAAAAGAAAGTCAACTCACCAAGCAATGACATTTCTAACTCATTCTACATGTCTTTTGCAAACTTCTGACTCATCCTGTCATCATCACTTCCAAAGATAATGTAATATATATAAACTTCAATTATATTTCTTCATCCACTTTTATGTAGAGATTGTTGTCTGCATTTCCCTTCCGTAATCCTTGTTGTTGTAGATACCTGTACGATCTTGAATGCCATGCTCTAGGAGCCCTCTTAATTCCATAACATATTGTCTTCAACCTGTAAACATATTCTTCCTTTCCCAATGGTAGAAACCCTTTCGGTTGTTCGATGTAGAATTCTTCTTCCAATTCTCCATTAAGTAAGGTTTATTTTACATCCATCTGATACACCTTGATTATTTTGGAACATGCATAATCTAAGATCAATTTGATTGCTTCCATCAAAACAATTTGAGCAAAGGTTTCTCCAAAATATATACTGTCAACTTCAGCATATCATTTTGTTGGCACAGGGGCAGACTCAGGGTTCAACGCTTCAACAGCATACCAACAAAACCCTAACTACCGGCCCTTTTGGCAACACCTGCGAAGCAAATGAAGTCTCACCCGAGGTAGAGGCAGGGGTGGTTGCAAGACTCAAATGTCTACAACCTACCTGGGACACAGATCTATGATTATACCACTTAACAAAGCACTTAGTAGTTAACATTCATAAGTATTTAACCTTTATTCACATCACAGATCCAAACCCTAATTACAGAACAACACAGTATTCTACTAGATCTAACACATCTAAGCACTTAGCATATGGAAAAGATCAGATCTAGCATTCATTCACATCATTTAAGAACTAAGATATCATACTATATTCAACTAAGAATTCATTACTGCACTTAAGCTTAAATTACATACATAAGACAATAACCAGAATGCACAAAGAAACCATAACGCAGGATATACGTGGTTCACCCAAGTGTGGGGCTACGTCCACCAACTCTTCTCTTCTTTATTATCTTCTCTCAATCTTCTACAAGCATAGAACCACAAGAACCCACTCCGCATAGGACAGGAGATCTGCGTGCATCTCATCAGATCCTCCTTCCCTGAGCTAGGTTTAATAACAAATCCTTCTTACAATCACTTTCACTTAGCTCTGCAAGTCTCAACATACACTATGCACAAAGCCTTTGCAATCACATAGATAGAACTCTAGCACTTAGCATCTTCCCCCTTTTCTTACATCACCTAGCTATCTAATTATACATTACAAAATGTTCCTAAACATGGGTAAATCCATGGGCCAACATCCAATACCCATTACATAAACCCTAAACCCAAAAACTGCCCTAAAAAGGGGTCAAGATCTCGCGTTCTCCGCTTCGACTTGTGCTCCACCTTCAACCAGCCTGTCAAAGTTCCAAAAGAGGTAAAACATGACCAAGGATCTCCAAAACTTGGTCAAGGGACAACAGGCCCCCAACACTTACCTGTGACTCGTCCCAAGTCACTCTGGTCTGGGTAACTCTACCTCAAAATCCTCGACCTTGGCTCGAGCTAATTCAACCTATTGCTACACCAAGGTATCTTTCTCGACGAACTTCTGAATAACTGCCTCATTCATGGGTCCTTATAAGCATTCTTCTACTGAAGTGACTACTTGTTCTAGATCTTCTCCTCAGCCTTCAATCTCCTCAAAAAGAGGCAAGTTGCATCCTGGACTGGCTGGAGCTTCTGAGTCACTTCCATGACTTTTCTTTGTATGGCATGGACCTGCTATTGAGTCGTGTGTTGTTCTTGGGATCTTTTTATCCTCTCAACTACTGATAGAAGTTTCAACTATGCTTCTACTATTGTTGCTTACTTCTTTTCTTCCTAGAGTTGTGACTCTAGTGTCTTATGTTCAAGGTCCTATGTAAGGCACTCATAAGTATGTGCATTGTGACTGCTTAGTTGTTTACATTTTGAGGCTAATGCTTTGATCCTTTCAACTGTGCTCTGGGAAGTTGCTTTTCTCTGGTCTCTCACTTCCTACAGAGTGCTTGGCACTGTTAGTAACTCTAGTTCTATGACCCTCTGTTGAAGCTATTGAATGGCTTTAGCAAGATTCGCGACTTGACTCTCCATCGGGTCTTCCTCCATCTACTCCAAGCCTGTCATAGAGTGAATTTCTCTGTTGACTGCTTCTTTAATTCTGACATACTCCACGAACAGTTTTTCTTTCTCCTGCACGATCTGCACTTTATTTTCTTCGGACATGGTTTGGAGTTCATCCTTCTCCTTCTACACAACTCGACGTTGCTATATGATTTCCTCTTGTGCTTGCTTCAGGGCCACTATGTCCTATTCTTTTTCTTCCTGCACACGACGAAGGTGAGCTTCAGTCACGTTAGCTATTTTGTGGAGTTACGCAGGCTCATCTCCCAACTCTGGTTCTTCTGGTGATGGGGGCATAGTGGGCACTGCACGACTAGAGTGAAAGTATTGTTGTACACCTCTTCTCTTTGCTTCAATTCTATCATACATGGATTCTTGTTTGGCTTTAGTTCTCTACAAAATATCTTCTGAGGCATCAGATACAACTGTGATAATGAAGTTGAAGTCATCGAACGTAAGCACAGTCTGCAACTTTGACTTACTCACTTTGGACTTCTTCCGTGATGTAGGTTTCGTGGGGGAAACCTTTCTTTTCTTGGGTGTCTCTACCTCTTCAAGGGGGATCCTAGGCGGTGTTACTTCACCCTGCTTTTTCTTGTGTTCTTCCCCTTCTTTCTCTTCTTTGTCCACTTCGTCGTTTCCTCCTCTGTTAGGTGAATCTGATGGAGTCTCTTCTGATGTGTTGTGTATTTCCTGTACATCTTCCCTTTTTTTCTTCTTGCTACTACTGGGTGCATCATAATCTTCATTAATTCCTCCAATGGTCATATTTCTCCACCATGGTGAAGTGTCATTCTGTGATGTACTGATATTCCGACGAAGTTCAAGTTCTGGAAACCTTTCTTCTGCGAAGTATTCTCTGGAACTTCTTGCAATTTTTCTAACTTTTCCCTCTTCTTACTAAGATTTTTGGCCTTCGTTCCTGTGATCTGAATCACCGGTTTCCTCTTTCCATTATCGTTCTTATCTCCTCTTGCAATGATAACTTCGCACTGTGGAGGGTCTTTCATAAGGTTCAAGGGTAATAATTCTTCTCTTTCTAGGGTAGGTGCTTTACTCTCTTGTATAGACAGGTGTCTCCAATCTTCCTGTGTCCTTTCAACTTTGACATCCATATCTTTGGTCTTTAGTAGCTTCGACTAGTTCTCTTGTTCTTCCATTAAGTGCACTATTCTCCTAGCCATGAAATCTCTTAGTTCTTTCTTTTTCTATTCTAGATCCTCCTCTTCTTATTTCTTTCGTATCTGATCTTTCTCAATCCACGTTTTTCCTAGCAAGATAGCAAATGGGGCATTGTTCTCAACAAGTTTAACGATCTCAAATTCTTCTTCTGTTGAATTTCCATGAGCACACATAGATGTCTGGGTAAGTCTTCCACGTAGGGTTATCAGCCTTCCTCTAAATAATCATATTCCTCCTAATGAAGGAACCATAGCAGGCCTTCCCAAAATTTCCCAAGTTCTTTCTATCATGATATTCACCCGTGTTTCCTCATTCAGGACACAGTCTATGTCAAAGTCTCATATTCTTGTTTCTATGTACTCTTTCTCTTTTAATACCTCTGATAAGTTGATATTTTGTGGTCATTCAAGGTTTCTTTCATCTGTAGTAATACAGTCTCTGATTCTTTCTAATTTTCTATCATATCCTTAGTTTCTTGGCTTGTCTCATCATTTTCTTGTTTCATATTCATATTTTCAACTTTAGTAATCATTCTAGGACAATCCAAAACTTCATGGTCCATAGATTTACAGCAAAGACAACTAGGTATTCTACCAGGGCATTCCTTAGCAATATGTCCTAGTCTTTCGCAACTGTAACAAAGGGTAAATCCTCTCTTTCTCTTAAATGATCCCCAAACTTTCCTATACTTCACACTGGGATCACAGTAACTAACCTACAAAAAATTCTTTCAAGGATCCTGCATCCATTTGTTAGTCCAAACATTCTTTCTATGCATAGGGATAACATACCTTTCATTATTTCTATCAGATCTATTCATATCAAATCTTCTTTCTTCTAACTATGACCTAGTTTTCATATTAGGAAAAAATTTATCAAACATACCTAGATCCATTCTTTCGAAACAAAAATTTTCACTTATCTTACCTTTCTCAGAGCACAAAGATTCAAGGTCGTACTTATTTTCTTCAGATCGGGCTTCTCTTCTTAGCACAGAGCTTCGCAAGTCAATGTTGCGCACTAGAGCACATATCTACACACAGATCTTTCTTTTCTTCAGTTCCCAGCAATCACAGTTTTAGGTCCCAACAGCAAAACCATTTTTTGGCACAGGGGTAGACCCAGGGTTCAATGCTTCAACAATGCACCAACAAAACCCTAACTACCAGCCCTTTTGGAAACACTTGCGAAGCAGATGAAGACTCACCCGAGGTAGAGGCAGGGGTGGTTGCAGAACTCAAATGTCTGCAACCTAGTTAGGACATAGATCTGTGATTATACCACTTAACAAAGCACTTAGTAGTTAACATTCATCGGTATTTAACCTTTAATCATATCGCAGATCCAAACCCTAATTACAAAACAACGCAATATTCTACTAGATCTAACACATCTAAGCACTTAGCATATGGAAAAGATCAGATCTAGCATTTATTCACATCATTTAAGCACTAAGCTATCATACTAGATTAAGCTAAACATTCATTACTACACTTAATCTTAAATTACACACACAAGACAATAACCAGAGTGCACAAAGAAACCATAACACAAGATATACGTGGTTCACCCCAGTGTGGGGCTACGTCCACCAACTCTTCTCTTCTTTATTATATTCTCTCAATATTCTACAAGCACAGAGATATAGGAACCCACTCCACATAGGACAGGAGATCTGCGTGCACCTCATCAGATCCTCCTTCCCTGAGCTCGGTTTAAGAACAAATCCTTCTTACAATCACATGCACTTAGCTCTACAAGTCTCAACATACACTATCCACAAAGCCTTTGTAATCATATAGATAGAACTCTAGCACTTAGTATATTCCCCCTTTTCTTACATCACCTAGCTATCTATTTATACATTACAAAATGGTCCTAAACATGGGTAAACCCATGGGCCGACATACCATACCCATTACATAAACCCTAATTCCAAACACTTCCCTAAAAACAGGCTAAGATCTAACAATCTCTGCTTCGACTTGTGCTCCGCCTTCGACCAGCCTGTCGAATTTCCAAAAGAGGTCAAACATGACCAAGGATTTCCAAAACTTGGTCAATGGCCAACACCTTTACATACTAACCTTGCTTTGTTTCTGTTTTCCTATCCATCCTCATTCAGTTTGTTTCTGAATACCCACTTTGTACCAATACCAATCACATTCTTGTTCTTCGACCTTGGGACCAATTCACATGTATCATTCATCTCTATTTGATCTAATTCTTCTTCCATGGCCTTGATCAAGTGTTCATCATTTTTGGCTTCTTCAAAACTTATTTGTTCAACTATGGATAATAATGATAGGTTCCTTTGTTCTTGTGAATGTATTCTTCTTCAGTTTTGAACTCCTGCATCTTTATTCCTAATAATATGTTCTAGTGGATGATTTTTTTGCACTCTTTGGATAGCTATATTTGGAGGTATCTGAAGATCTTGTTGCTCATCTTCCTCTTGCTCTTATTTTGGATGATATTCTTCTTCTTCTTCTTTCAAATCGTTTTTTTCATTCTTCTCCTCTAGACATTTTCTTCCTTCTTTAATCTTTCGTCCATTTGTTTCATCAATCATTACATTGATGCTTTCCACTATTTTGTTGAGTCTTATATTGAAGCATTTATATTCTTTTGTTTTTCTTGAGTACCCAACCAATATGCCCTTATCAACTTGGGAGTCAAATTTTCCAATCTTTCCATCTTCTCTTTTGATATAGCATTTTTTTCCAAACACACTGAAATAATTCACATTTATCAGTCTTCCTTTTCATAACTCGTAGGTAGTCTTATCACTGTTACTTCTGAGAAAACCTCTATTCAGGATATGAACTGCTATATGTACTTCTTGTGCCAAAAATATGTCACCCAACTTGGAATCTTTCAACATGGTTTTGGCCATTTCCTGTACTGTTATTTTCTTCGTTTCGACAACTCCATTTTTTTGAGGTGTCTTGGTTGTTGAGAACTATATTTTTATTCCATGTTCGCCAAAAAAATACATGAATTCATTTTATGTAAATTCTCCTCCATTGTCTGTTCTCAAGCACTTGATTTTCAAATCTATCTCGGTTTCAACCATGTCTTTGTATATATTGAAATTTTTGAATGCCTCTGACTTCTTCTTGAAAAAGAAAACTTGTCATCAACTAGTAGCATAAATTATTGTTCACCATTCAATCCCTTTTTTCTTGTCGATCCACATAGGTCAATAAGTATGATCTCCAATGGTTTTTTCGTGGATTACTCTTCTGATTTGAACTTGGTCCTGGTATGTTTTCCCTATAGACAACGCTTACATAGAGCATTTGTTGGCTTTGAAATCTCAAGCATTTCTCTTACTTCTTTCTTTTTGTTGATTTTGACAAGATTATCAAAGTTCATGTGACCCATTCTTTTGTGTCAGAGGCAAATTTCATTTTCCTTTCCTAAGCAACATCTTTCCTTTCCAATTTCATTAAGTACATATATTTTGTTTTGGGTTCTTATAGTTATAGCCACCAACTTGTATGATCCTTATTTCCTTATCTCACATTTTTTAGAGTCAAACAAAAGTGTGTGTCCATCATCACACATTTTACTTACACTTAGAATATTGTGCTTCATATCTTCAACCAATAGAACATTTTCTACCTTGGTACCTTTGCTTCCAAGGTTGATTGTGCCTCTTCCTATAATTATGGTTGAGTTGTCATTGTCGAATGAAAATGGTCCATCTTGTTCCTTCTTCAAAGTTAGAAATATGTTCTTATCACCTGTCATATGCTTTGAACAACCACTATCAACATACCTCCCATCTTTCTTGTGTTGAGATTGTAGAGCAAGCAAGCATTCTTTAGTGTTGAATTGATCCTACTTATTTCTCCATATCCTTTGTGGTTCTTGTTTATGATTGTTGATATTCTACTTTGGTTCTCTTGGAGGAACAATCAATCTGCAATATTTGGCCATGTGTCCAAAATTGTTGCATTTGTAGAACTCTAGTTCATTACTCAATGATCCAAAACTATCGTAGTTTATGTTTTGCGTTTCATGACACCTTCTTGGATAATTATTATTTGAGTAGCCTTCATAGTTTCTTCTTTTTTTGGTATAGGAACTACAATTTATAGCTTTGTGCCCAAAATTATTACATGAATAACATAAAACAAGAAAAATATGTTGGTACCTGGGGGTGGAAGATCTTCTGAATGGTGTTTCTCTTTTGAATTCTTATTCTTCTTGAGATATTTCAATTGTTGATCATTGTTGATTCTGAATTCTGAATCTTCTAGGTGGTGCAACTTCTTTGTGATCTTCTTCTTGGATTTTATTTCCTTCTTCCTTCTTAGTATAACCTGTAATGATTTCTATGTAGCTTCTTTGTTTCGCTTCATGTTCTATTGTCTTGGAACTCGAACCATTCTCAGACTGCATATGGTTGGGTTATCACAAGGAGTCTCCCCTTCACTGTAAAGGGGTAAGCCTTACACATCAAGATTCACTTCAAACAGGTTTTGGTAAATGGAAAATTTTAAAAGGTGGAATGGCCTCTTAAAACGCTTGAAAGTGATTTTAACTTGGATAGAACCTCATATATTTGGAAAATTGTGGTAGGGAATGAGTTGCATGATTGTAATATTAGTAAGTAGAAAATGTAACAAAGAAGATGATAGTTAACCTAAGAAGTTTAAAACATCCTAAGCGACTCCTACAACCAGGAATTAGCCTAAATCCAAAGCTTTGTTTTAGATATAGACTATAGAACATAAACTAAAAAATATGCATAAATTATTCGATGCCTTAGTCATGAACCTTCACTCACATGCTACTAAATCTGCTAGAAAATGATGTACAGAAAACCAAAACATACATAACAACCAATTGGATCCTCCAAAGGGTTCTCATTGCTAAACTCTAGTTGTTGCAAATGGTTGAATAGTAAAATAACAGAAGAAGAAACATACCATGCATTAAACATTTCCTGAATCACAAGATCCTTCTACATAAGGAAAAACTAAGTATTTTATTAATATCAAGCTTATGGTTGAACCAACCAACCCTTACAAAGTTTTTCAAGACAAAAATATAAAAAAAGAGGACCCAATGCCACCTCCAAAAAAAATGTAACAACTTAATTACATAATTAATCATTTATTTACATCCCAGGAAAAAACATACGCATAACTAGAGATATGCTTCCTCAACTACCTAAGTAACTGGACAGATGTTGAGTAGGAGGAGAAAACTGATCATGTTGAAGATGATGCGTGTGCTTGACGTACACCGAATCTTGGAATGAGGTGTTTTTGCTATGAACTATCTTTTTAGAAACACTTCTTTCTTCCTCAACTAATCACCAATCACTCAAAACCATCAACTAACTGCCTTCCACTTTCCCATAAATTTAGGAGTTCCAATCGTGTTTTAACCAGCTCAAAAAGTTCCATTAATAGTTTCCAAAATAGCTTCAATGTTATCGCTTCCAAAATTCCGGTAGAACTTTGTTATAAAAAATGTTTATCCCGACGCTGTCGGAAATTTCGGTAGAATTCTTTTATAAAAATTGTTTATCTCGATGCTGCCGGAAATTCTGGTAGTGTTCTGTTTATTTCAAAATTATGCATAAAGACCTTAGAAAATATCGTGCATATGTTATATTCAAAAAGAGATGAGATAGATTAGATATAGGTAAGCCATCTAGATTAGGCAAAACTAGATTTTTGGGATCCATAACTAGAGTTCACAATGCCTTTGAGTTACTTTTGTCGCTGGAGATGTTTTTTCTAACATCAGGCTCCAACTGGGATGGGGGCTTCCCTGTGAGGCTTCAAAGAACCTTAGAAGTTCCATACACCTTATCCATTGGGCTATGGATTCATCTATGTAACCAACCTCTAAACACTATAAACAACTGCCACTTATTCAAGAAAACTGAAAGACCCACTACAAACTAAGGAAAGCAAGGCTCGAAAAACGATCTTATTACCTATGCTACCCTACCCTAACCAAATTTGCAACTTGGTCAAGTAAAATAAGATTTCCACAGTAACCATTCAAGTAACTTGATGACTAATATGATCTCATATACGTCACTATCACTAATCAAGGAATAGTGACAGAAATATAGTAGCAGTTGTTGGGGCTCAGAAATGTCATATTCTCATCCACCTTTCCCTTCATCATTCTTCACATTTCATCGCCCCATTAACCTTTCATGATATCATTTCCATAAATATACTTGGGTTTCACCTTATTGTTCTCCACTTTATTCGTTTTAGTATTTAAAAGAAATTTGTGATTAAATGTTAGAAAATCAACATGTTTTCATATATATCTCAAATATGTGTGAGCTTTGTAAAGTGTAGGAATATGTGAAGGATTAATTCAAAGGACTTCTCGAATACTTCCTCCACCATTTCAATATTTGAGAAGATAATTCAAGACCATTCCAAAGGAGAAGATCATGGAGATTTGGTTGGAATATCTTATCTAAGATATATGAGAGATATGTGTGAGGATTTAAAGGGATTATATTTTGTAATAATGGAAAATAGGTTGAGAAAATAATGGATCTATAATAATGAGATGGTTATCTTATCTTCAAGGCTCTCATGTATAAAAGAGAGTTCTCTCTCTTCATGAGGGGGCAATTAGATTATTCAATTAGGATGTAATTAGAATTAGAGTAGTCATTAAGATTCAGAAGAGAAAGGGATTCTTAGCTTTGATTCATATTCTTTCATTGTTATGCTTTCATGATTGTCATTTGATTACTGTTATGTAATTCAAGATAGCTTTATTGTGTGAGCTCACATATGTTATTTGTTGTTAACTCTTCACATGTTGTATTGTTTTTCCTTTATGCAATTTTCCGCTTTCCTAGATTAGTTTCATTTCAGCAATTTAGATTAGATTACTTCTACTTCAGTCCTGCATATATAGTGCGTGTGCTTCGTAATCTTACGAACCTCGGATTGACAAATTAAATGGTTGGGAAAATACTACAACGGAATTAAACGACAATATTTATGTCTAACATTTTGGCACCGTTGTTGAGGAAGCACAATGAATTGAGGTATTAATTTCTTTTTCATTTCAATTCATGCAAGTGTGATTAGACATGATCCTAACTCCGAGGTGACATATCAGTAAGGACATGTAGGGTAGTGTAAATTTCAATTCTTGCAAGTGTGTCTGCATGTGTTGGTAAGGGGTCATAGCAGCTACTTGAGTGGAGACTCATCATGTTCTCCCTGCCAGCTCTAGAGTGTAAATTTCAATTCCTGCAAGTGTGTCTGCATGTGTTGGTAAGGGGTCATAGCAGCTACTTGAGTGGAGACTCCTCATGTTCTCCCTGCCAGCTCTAGAGTGTGAATTTCAATTCCTGCAAGCGTAATTATGGTGTAAACTTCAATTTCCACAAGATTAGTTTAAATTTTTGCAAGTGTGATCTACATGTGTTGGTTCTAGGGGTTTTAATAGCTACTTAAATGGAGACTGTTCATGTTCTCTCTGACCAACTATCATGAATGTTTTAATTTCTGCAACTGTGAAGAGATTTTCATGTGTTTCAGCAAGTGTGATTTTCAATTTTTATTTTATTTTGATTTGGGTGCTGTAAGAATCCTTTTTTTTTTTTAACATGATTTAACAATGAATATCATCTTGGAACTACTCACTCAGATCCTAGCAGATGTTGGGATCTCCCCTTCCTTTGAAGAGGAGATCTTGACAAGGATTAAAGAGTCAAATGCTCCTCCAAGAACAGACGAATATTTGACATCTGAAGACTCCTATGCTTTTGATGAAGAACAATCATTCGAGCAGGAGATTGAGGAAGATGAAGAGGAGTTATAGCAAGATCCGAGCAAGGAAAAACGCGCCTATGAAAGCATTATCGAGCAATGGTTCCAGGTGAGTACTCATTTAGATAAATTTCATTTTTATTTAGTTAGTTTTCCATTACAGCAACAAAATTCGTTTATTCATGTAAATTTCTATCTTTCATTTGAAAAATTGTCACTGAACATATTGTTGTTACTGTTGCATGCTTGGCTCCACTGGAAATTTGCCTACACATAACCCATCTTTAATTCTAATTAGCATAGAGTAGGTAGGCTAATGAATAAAACAAAGTTTTTTCTCTAATTTTTTTTAATAAATATGCTCTCCTCCACGCTTCGTGCGATCGCGGGGATCAGAAAATAGGATGCCTAATTGATTTCAAGAATGAATGTTTTTTCTTCTTCCATCTTTTGACCTGCAAATAAACATAACAACAACAACAAAAAATTAGACGAATAAAACAAAACCAAATTTTACATGTTGTTACAGCATGCTGAAATAGTGAAATTTTTACATGTTGTTACAACATGCTAAAACAGTGAACTTTTTGTATGCTGAAACAGTGAAATTTTTTTTAAATGCTGAGACAGTTGTTGTTACAGCAAAATTTTATATGCTAAAATAGTGAAATTTTGACATGCTGTTACAGCATGCTGAAACAGTTAAATTTTGACATGCTATTACAGCATGCTAAAATAGTGAAATTTTGACATGCTGTTACAGCATGCCGAAACAGTGAAAATTTTACATGATGATATAACGAAATTTTTCATGCTTTTACTTGCTGTAACAGTGACGTTTTTGCTATAACAGTGTTTGAATAAATTTGTAGATCTGCAAACAATAAAACAATAAAACAACAAAAGAATAATAGCATTAAGAAATAATAATAATAAAAAAAAAAAACAAAACGAAACTGAAACTGTGATAATAAACCCTTTGTTTTTTTCCACAATCCAACTACAACGGCAATAATCTTCTATCTCAGTCCTTGACTTGAATCAAAGCAATACTGTGAATCTTGATGACCATCGATCTGAACTTCTCTGTGAGAGACAAGCTCTGGAAATTTTACCACAGCAGGGATCATCTAGTTTTCAATTTCTTCAGAGGTAATTGCGAGAAAACGTAATTGCCAGAAATGCGTAACTGTTAAAACACATGATTTTAAAACGCATTTTATGAGCAATCTGAAGCGAATTAGAAAAAAATAAAACATGGGTTTTCTCGGGAATGGAGGCAGTTAGGTAACACGTGAGCGATTTTCGGGATTTCACAACTATTTGGGAGAAAATTAGGGTTCTTCAGAGCTCCGTTTTGCACACTGCGTGAGGAACGAAACGATTTGTTTTGAATACGGCACCCTCCAAGAAGAGGAACTCAATTTAATAAGAAACTGTGCTACACATGGCACATGATCTAAGAGTCCGATTTGATTTACTAGTCATCATTCAATATTTCAATCTTTTTTAGATCTTCAGTTAAACTCCAAATTGTGGCATCTTCCAATGTCATTGCCTCCTTGTTTTATAACACAAATTGTTTTTGTTTATATATATGTTTTTGTTTTGTTTTATTATAAAACAAAAAACAATAAAAACAAACAAAGAAAAATAATAACTGTTTTTGTTTCATTGTAGTGATAAAACAAAAGCACTAAAAACAAACAAACAAATTGAAAAATTGAAAAAAGAAAAAACACTAAAAATATATATATATATATATATATATATATGGAAAAAACAAAACAAAACAAAAACAAACAAAAATTGCAAAATGACACTTTAAAACATTCTCGAAAACAGTAATAAATATATGTTTTTACGTTTAACATTTCTTTGTTTTTCTTAAATCACTTTGGCGGAAGCAATGACGAAACTAACCAGTGCGGACAACAGGTATAACTGCATTTATTTTCTACTTTGAATTTGTTCGCATTTGTACTTAATCTTGCACTTCACATCTTACGTTGCTCTCACAAGTTTGATTGCAAGATTAGTATTTAGATTGATTGCAGGAACAAGACGCTCATAATTCATGCCGAAGTGATTTTCAAGAATCACAAAATTCTTCAAAGAAAACATGTGATAGACATCTTGAAGGAGTTGTTACACAGAAACAGTTTGTTGTTACACAGAAATAATTTTGTTGTTACATAGCAACCATGTTGATCCACTATTACTTCCGCATTTTTCCAAATTTCATGTTGTGACACTATCACATTTCTCCTTCAAAGATGATTAGTCATCATGTGTTGAAGCCGTCTTCCATTTCCTTATCCTTCACGAATTCGCACACGCCTATCTTTCTGAGTTGCATACATCTCTTTAGATTTTTCAGTTCAGTTTTCCTTGTCAATAAAACTATTCAGCTCCCTTTCCATGATTACATTACCTTGTTTTCCTTGTCCCACTGATCCACACTGCTTGACCGTGAGTTCTTTCCATTTATAGTCCTACCAAATCTTTTTGTACAAACTCGTGTTGACTGATGTGGTATTCCTTAAGGCCCACCTTTCAACAAGTCTTGCCCCATCGACCTCAACACCTCATCTGGGATATAGACTAGAGTCCAGTTTTGAGTACCTGGAGGCTTGCATGCCTTAATGGCAAGTTCTCTCGCTGACAATCATGGGAATACATCAATGTCCCTTGATTGTCAAATCTTGCAAGTGGCTCGACATYAGCACATCTATTCGCACTTCGCCAGATGTACTCGGGTACCTTGGCACTCATTGACATCAATGGTGAGTTGTCTCGCATTGGTTAACGACAATCATCATTGGTCGATAATCCAATGACTTATTTTCATGCTCGACATCGACACATTCATTCGCATGATTAGAATTGTACCATCAGGTTTCGCAGCGGGTGAAGACTATACACTTTTCATGACTCTATCAACAGTTACAGCAGCATGACTACCGCTCTCTGAGAGTACTACAATTCCATTTTCATACTTTCTCTTTTCCATGGTGCATTCAGTAACAGTTCAGATCCCTCCACTTC
>JASDQU010738865.1:41059-54371 GCA_032191745.1 Picea mariana
AAGATGGTTCCTTGCTTCTGACCTCGTTGTTAGACGTAAAGCAAGATGATGTGTACCTTGCTTCTGACCTAGTTGTTAGACGTAAAGCAAGATGTGACTGACACTGAGCTACCAGCTTATCAGCTGTGACATTGAGCCAGTGTAGTACTGTGATGTGCCAGCCTAGTGCTGTGATGAGGTATCATTTTTACTGATACATATTGATGCAGATGATGATGGAATTCTTTCGAGAATGACGATGTTGCCGATGAAGAAAACTTTTGATGACTCGTAAATATGCCAACCAATGTTCCAAGATGATATTGACGAAACTGTCCTCCTGATGCCACTGATGATGCAGACCTCTCTCGCCTAATGCTGTTGAAGAATACCCTTCTTGTTAAGGGGGAGTGTTGAAATAATGTAACTGCAAAGAGTATTCTTATTATTATTGTTATTTTATTCATAGGATTAATTCCCATTGTGGATTAATCATGTCAGTAATTGTATTAGCCTTTTGCGGATTGGTCAACAGACAATTGTAATAGGCAGAATAAGAAGTCGGCCCCAACAGTTATTATTGAGACCCAGAAATAAATTAAGGCAGGTTTACCCACCCAGAGTGAGAGGTCAGCCCTGCCAGTGAAGACCCTTCACACGTGCCAGTCTTGTATATATAGAGAGGCTAGCGCCTCACTTTAACACACAACACACTTGCTCATTTTCTAAGAGGTAAGATGCAAACTTACCAGTTGGAGAGAGGGAGAAGAGTGGTGCATCTTTTGGAGAGGACTATCTGTATTGGTTTGAGTTATATCTTGACATTATGTTGGCAATTTATGATAAGGAATTTTTTGCTGGGTTTTCTTCCCCTAGAGGGTTTCCCAGGATAAATGTTGTGTCTCTTGTGAATGTGTATTTCTCAGTGATATTGTTCTTATGTTGCTATTATCTATTGAAATGCAAAGAACTATAATAATGGCATAAACATTAACATGGTATCAGAGCCAACCTGAAGGAAACATATTTCACAACAGAAAAATGTCACTGTTGCAGAACCTGCAAATTAGGGTTTTTCAAAAGTGAAGCTTTTCAGCTCCAAAACCACCTAGAAAGTTGCGGCCTCCCCCAAGGATCATTTTGGCACCTTGAGCACACCTTTTTAGTGGCTAGATCTCCTGAAAAGTGAAACCCTAGTTTCACAAAGTACTAGAAAACCAGAAAACCAAAGTACCAGAAGTACCAGAGTACTAGAAGTACCAGAAAACCAGAAGCACCAGTCCAGAAATCCGCAGATCAAGTTTGAGGGGGTAAAAGTTGGATTTTCAAAATTTCGACTGCAAGTTTGGCATGAGGAAAATTGTTCTACCATATCTTATCTCTGCTTGTGGGCTATCTTATTGGCTTCTTATATCCTTCAGGAAAGAGAAAGAGCCATCGATCTGCTATCAACAAACTTGTAAAATCCTGCAGCTCAATGAAAAACTCTTTCGAACGTGGCTTAGTTGGAATTGTTGTCACCTGGAAACCCTCAGAGTTTTCCTCCAAGAAGAGATATATATGATCGATCTGTATAAAAGCCAATAGAGCTACGATCAATCACTTGGCACCTGTATCATGTCTGTAGCTCAAACTCTGCATACGATGCTTTGATTTTGACAATCTGTCGGTGGACAACTCAAACTCTGTAACTCGGTGAAAATCCCTTTGTGGCCCCTCTTCGTAGCTACATACTTTCAACATGTCAATCTTGAACAACTAATGTTGCATTCACCATTGAACAACTGTGTCATCTTAGGCAGTTGTATCATCAATTTGGCAGTTTGATGGCTCAGTGCATGGTGTGCGATATGAATAGATTTTTATTTATTTTCTCAAATGCTAAGAATTTCATATGCAAATGAAATTCCAAAGGTTTAAAACCTTTGTATGCATAGAGCCTGGCACTTGTGGCTGACTTATAGATTCAAATTTTGGCTTAGAAATAACTCATTTCTTGTATGTCGAATTGGAATTTAGTATGGTCGGTAGTTAGCATAATAACATAAGAACAGGTCATAAAGTTTTGACTCATGACTTGGCATGTGAATAACCCGTGGCCTAACTTATGTTGAATCATAACTTAACCCCATGACTTGATTCATGTGTGACTTGTGAATATGAACTAGGTAGTTGGATTGAGTTTAGTATCACTTGGAGCACCCACCACTGCATAACAGAAGTACATTTATTGTTTGAAAGTATAAAAGCCAATAGAGCTAGGGTTATCGGTTAAGTATCATTTATTTTTCATTCTGGTATTGCAGGCTTAAAACAAAGTAATAAAAACTCTCAAGTAAATATGATCAATGAGAGCTTGGTTAAGAAAGATTGGGAATTGGAGATATAGACAGTTCCTCTTAAAAATTTAAAAATGAGCTTATGGAGAAAACATAAAAAAATACCAGTGCATTTTTTATCGCTAACATTTGGCTCAAATTGGGATGGAGACCTCCCTGCGAGGTTTCCAAGAACCTAGTAGTTCCAATCGCCTTTATCATTGCACATGGAGTCATCTGGTCTTTATAATTGATCCCCTATAAACCTGCCTGTAGCAATCTATCTGGTCTTTATTCAAGAAAACTGAAAGCAATCTATCTGCTCATATGAAGAGCTTATTCAGCTGGCTACTCCTACACTAACCAACTATACTGCCTCTTATCAGGTGAAGTCATCCTTCCAATGAAGCCATGTAAGAAATTGTTTTACTTAATATGTTCTTGGTCTTGTCCCCAAAAATAAACGAATGCATAGCCAACAGAAATGTTGTTTAAATGGATGATAAAGTCGATTTTCATCGGACAAAAATACCTTAACACATATGCTACTCATAGATTGCAAATAGTCAGCAATAGGGTCATCAAATCCACAAAGAAATACCTCTTTACGTTGTTGTTCCAACTGAAAACTGAAAACCTGCTGCTTGTTGCCTTCAATGTCAATGCTGAATGTGGAGTGTTCTTCCTCTGTCAAATGAAAATACAAGCTCAACTGTTGATCTGAAACTTTCTTCTCCTCACCTTCCTCCTCATAACTATTGAAATCTGCCTTGGTCTGCAAATCAAAAAACTGAGGGCTGCCCTTAGAATCTGCTGTAGATCTGAAACTATCACCTGCTAGTGTGTCAATATGATAATCATCTTTAGGGTTTTCAAAGGAGACAATCTCATCTTCATGATAACCTAATTCAATAGACGCATTTGATGCAATGTCAAAAGCATCTATGCCATGGTTATCCTCCTGAAGATCATAAATATCTCGGTCACAATGAGAGGTATCCCCTATTTTAGCATACTCTTCATGGCTATCTGAATCTTTATTTAGCACACTAAATTCATGACAACATTCTGGATAAAAAAAGGTCAGCTGAAAAATTTTCTTTACAAAATGAATGAAATGCAGCATGAAAGTTTGCCATGGAACTAATACTTGCATTTGGAAGAGACCGGCACTAGTCAAGAGCAAATCCCTCTAATGATTGGCTGAAAAGCTTAATTTGAACATATTCATGTGTAATTTCAAGTCGATTAATAAAGTCATGAAAATCCAACAGGTGTTCAGCTGGTACTTCCCATTCTTCTCCTCGAAATCTGGGAATACTTCTTTCCCATTCATCTTTACTAGGATCTGGATAAGGGTAACCAGAAATACTTGAAAAAATTACAAAAAGCATACCTCTTGTTCATTGCATCCCAGTGGAGTCACCAACAGATCCTGTTGAAATAATGTAACTACAAAGAGTATTCTTATTATTATTGTTATTTTATTCATAGGATTAATCCCCGTTGTGGATTAATCATGTCGGTAATTGTATTAGGACCAAATCCCCTTTTGCGGATTGGTCAACAGACAATTGTAATAGGCAGAATAAGAAGTCGGCCCCATCAGTTATTATTGAGACCCAGAAATAACTTAAAGGTGGATTTACCCACCCAGAGTGAGAGGTCGGCCCTGCCAGTGAAGACCCTTCACATGTGCCAGTCTTGTATATATAGAGAGGCTAGCGCCTCACTTTAACACACAACATACTTGCTCATTTTCTAAGAGGCAAGCTGCAACTTGCCAGTTGGAGAGAGGGAGAAGAGTGGTGCATCTTTTGGAGATGACTATCTGTATTGGTTTGAGTTATCTCTTGACATATTATTGGCAATTTATGATAAGGAAGTTAATGTTGGGTTTACTTCCCCTAGAGGGTTTCCCAGGATAAATGCTGTGTCTCTTGTGAATGTGTATTTCTTAGTGATCTTGCTCTTATGTTGCTATTATCTATTGAAATGCAAAGAACTATAATAATGGCATAAACATTAACAGATCCATCCTTCATGGAGTCGCCAGATAGATTATTACAACCGAAAATGTGCCCAGTCTTTGTCTATCATCAAAGCTGGATCTTGTCATCTCCCAAGGAAGCTGAGCTTCAATCTCTGTTTCCTCGGCAACGGCGCCAATTTGTTATCACTCCATGAAACTCTTTGTGGTTGTAAGTCAAATATGCTTGGTAACTTAAAGTAAACTTGTTTTTGTGTTTTTGTATGTGTGGATCAATGGGATAACTCAATTACAGTATGGTATTCAGACAGTTAAAATGAGAATCAAATGAACCAGTGCTCTCAAGGATCAATAATCAGATGATAGCTTTTAAGTGGGTGAGAAAACAATGCTTATAAACCAAATACAAATGTAGGGTTTAATAAACAATGATAAGCAACTATTAATCAAGTTATGAGCTAACCAATGAGATGACAGTCATTCTGCAGCTAAAACAACTTGAATAAGAGTACAGAAGGAAAGATGAGAATCTGACATCAATAGAGAGAGACAACTGTGATTTGTATTATCATATGGAAAAGTCTGTTTACAATATAGTATATTATGTATCCAAAATCGAACCCTCTTCTCTCAAGATAGCATAGGCCTTATAGCCTTTACATAAAAGTTGGAGATCCTATTAGGAGAGATCGAGAATACTAAAAATAGTATAATCATAAAACTAATTGCAAACTTGTAGGAACACATCCTTTAAAAAGGGAAGTCAAACCACATCCTAAAAATAAGTCTTTGACAGTTGCTCTTGTATGTTGGATGATGACTATGCCTTCTAGAATCTTCAATTGACATCTGGAAGCTAATCTTCTCATTCTGGAGATTTCCTTTAAACAACTTATAATATCTTTGACTGAAAATAGTAAAATTTCTTTATCTTCTTGTCTCAACATCTGTCTCAAAAACTAGAATAGAACACTAAAACAGATCTCTTTAATTATATTCTTAACTTAGAAACCATCCTCATTCACTTTGAAAAGATCAAACTGAGATCTGTGCAAAAGGAATATCACTCTGCCCTTCTTTGCGGTTTCACCAGCTCTTCCGCCTTGAAATCTGCTAGTTAGCCCTTGAAATTTTTACTTTTCAGCGGCTAACTGGTTGTAAATATGATTCCTGTGCCGGTGAAAACTCTTTATTATCAGCAAGTGTTGTGATTTTATTTAGATATCTTTTCCAATACTGCACCTCCTTACTAGGGTACTCTCTGAGTAGAATTGCACTCTGTATATGCACTTTTTTCCTATGTTATATTGTTTCCAATGTTTTACAAACCTTCTTGAATTTGCTCAAATGACCTCTACGAAATGGATCTATAAGCTATTTGGGCATGGAGTACAAATTTTTTGCATTTGAATTAGGCTTAAACTTCTTGAGTGGGCAGCGTTTTAACATCTCCAAGGCTGCCTTTGGCTGATCCATTGGGACCATGTGACCTACATCATGAACCTTTGGAAAACTGAGTGGACCATAACTAGTTATTAAACCTACTTCCTTATCATCTACAAGGAAGGAATTTGTAGATGCCTTCTTGAAATTCTCACTTCCATAACAATCCATGGAATTCACCCATCTTGAATTACCTAACCAATTGCAAATGGGGTCATATTCCCCTGCATAAACTAACAGCTTGACACCATCCTTCAAGAGTGTTGGAATGCCAACTTCCATATTCCGCATCCAGTCAGTTAGCATAGCTTCATAAACCAAAGGGCTACAGGAGACAAATTTCCGGCTCCCAACACCAAGAGCCTCCCTAACAGAAGCCTTGTTCAAGTAATTCTCCATATTTGAGAAATTGTAGCAAAGGCCACCATTACACTCCTTCCGAACATCATAGTAATTAATATTCCGAGCTAATGCCATAATGGAATTGAAAATTGAGGTGCATACCAAGTATGATGCAAAGCAACTGACAATCCCTTTGGTACCACAAAGTTTTATGGACAGTTCACAAGCTAGATAGATTTTGTTGATCTGATTGTAATTATCTTCCTTAATTAGACCCATCTCTAATGCATAATATGTGTATGCTTTATACTGGATTGCTGGATCAGTAAGTCCATTACCAATGGAAAATCCCTTCAAATTTAGTGGAAGACCCTCGCTTACTTTATTTCCTTGGTGGACCCTGCTTGTGACTTATGGAATGTAATGTCCAGCATATGACTTTCCAATGATAAAGAAGTCATTCTTTGCATTCTCTGTGTGTTCTTTGAAAAAGTCTTGTAGAAAGTCATACATATCATTACTAACACCCTTCTCATCATGACGGATATCACGTAGATCAGTGCTGTAACTAAAACCAGTTCTAGTAGGTTGATCTACAAAAATAAGATTTGATGCCTTGTCACCTCCATACTCATTTTAGGCCAAAGTTAAATTGTCTGTAATCTTGAAACGTTTGTTCTCATAAAACACAACTAGTTCACTGCTACAACTAGGGTCTCCAGTCATCCAAAGTACAACAGGGTCATCCTTTTTGCTTCCTCGTGACTCAAAGAAGAAGTAGAACATCTTGGCAGCATGTGTGTGTTCGAGGCGAAAATATGCGGCATGATGGCTGAGCTCTTTGAGGCCTGCAGACTCCACTGATATGCCATGGAACCCGGCATCTTGACCAGTGCACAATATCAAAGACAACACTTGGAAAGGGGAGCCTTTGGGTGCCCATCACAACTGATATTGCAAGAATTTCTTATTCAAGAGCAAGCTGAACTTGTGCTTCATGCTCATCTTTAGGTGCAAAAGACATGGTTAAAACATCTTTTTCAAATAGGAAGCCTCCAAAACTGGCAATACCACATCCAACATCCACAACCACTCGGCTATGCTTACCCCATGAAATGTCAGGTAAAGCCCTTTTTACAACTGCAAGTTGGCATGAGGAACATTGTTGTACCATATCTTATCTCTGCTTGTGGGCTATCTTATTGGTTTCTTATATCCTTTGGGAAAGAGAAAGAGCCATCGATCTGCTATCAACAAACTTGCAAAATCCTGCAGCTCGATGAAAAACTCCTTCGATCGTGGCTTAGTTGGAATTGTTGTCACCTGGAAACCCTCAGATTTTTCCTCCAAGAAGAGATATATATGATCGATCTGTATAAAAGTCAATAGAGCTACGATCAATCACTTGGCACCTGTATCATGTTCGTAGCTCAAACTTTGCATATGATGCTTTGATTTTGACAATCTGTAGGTGGACAACTTAAACTCTATAACTCGATGCAAATCCCTTTGTGGCCCCTCTTCGTAGCTACATACTTTCAACATGTCAATCTTGAACAACTAATGTTGCATTCACCATTGAACAACTGTGTCATCTTGGGCACTTGTATCATCGATTTGGCAGTTCGATGGCTCAGCGCATGGTGTGCCATATGAATAGGTTTTTATTTATTTTCTCAAATGCTAAGAATTTCATATGCAAATGAAATTCCAAAGGTTCAAAACCTTTGTATGCATAGAGCCCAGCACTTGTGGCTGACTTATAGACTCAGATTTTGGCTTAGAAATAACTCATTTCTTATATGTCGACTTGGAATTTAGTATGGTTGGTAGTTAGCATAATAACATAAGAACAGGTCATAATGTTTTGACTCATGACTTGGCATGTGAATAACTCATGGCCTAACTTATGTTGAATCATAACTTAACCCCATGACTTGATTCATATGTGACTTGTGAATATGAACTAGGTATTTGGCTTGAGTTTAGTATCACTTGGAGCACCCACCACTTCTTAACAGAAGTACATTTATTGTTTGACAGTATAAAATACAATAGAGATAGGGTTATAGGTTAAGTATCATTTATTTTGCATTTTGGTATTGCAGGCTTAAAACAGAGTAATAAAAACTCTCAAGTAAATATGATCAATGAGAGCTTGGTTAAGAAAAATTGGGAATTGGAGATATAGACAGTTCCTCTTAAAAATTTAAAAATGAGCTTATGGAGAAAACATAAAAAATACCAGTGCATTTTTTATCGCTAACATTTTGCTCCAACTGGGATGGAGACCTCCCTGCCAGGTTTCTAAGAACCTAGTAGTTCCAATCGCATTTAGCATTGCGCATGGAGTCATCTGGTCTTTATAATTGATCCCTTGTAAACCTGCATGTAGCCTGCTCTACTTATTCAAGAAAACTGAAAGCAATATATCTGCTCATATGAAGAGCTTATTCAGCTGGCTACTCCTACACTAACCAACTACACTGCCTCTTATCAGGTGAAGTCATCCTTCCAATGAAGTCATGTAAGAAATTGTTTTACTGAATCTGTTCTTGGTCTTGTCCCCAAAAATAAAGGAATGCATAGCCAATAGAAATGTTGTTTAAACAGATGATAAAGTCGATTTTCATTTGACAAAAATACTTTAACACATATGTTGCTCATAGATTGCAAATAGTTAGCAATAGGGTCATCAAATCCACAAAGAAATACCTCTTTATGTTGTTGTTCCAACTGAAAATTGAAAACCTGTTTCTTGTTGCCTTCAATGTCAATGCTAAATGTGGAGTGTTCTTCCTCTGTCAAATGAAAATACAAGCTCAACTGCTGATCTAAAACTTTTTGCTCCTCACCTTCCTCCTCATAACTGTTGAAATCTGCCTTGGTCTGCAAATAAAAAAACTGAGGGTTTCCCTTAGAATCTGCTGCAGATCTAAAACTATCACCTGCTAGTGTGTCAATATGATAATCATCTTTAGGGTTTTCAAAGGAGACAATCTCATCTTCATGATAACCTAAGTCAATAGACGCATTTGATACAATGTCAAAAGCATCTATGCCATGGTTATCCTCCTGAAGATCATAAATATCTCGGTCACAATGAGAGGTATCCCCTAGTTTAGCATACTCTTCATGGCTATCTAAATCTTTATTTAGCACACTAAATTCATGACAACATTCTGGATAAAAAAGGTCAGCTGAAAACTTTCCTTTACAAAATGAATGAAATGCAGGATGAAAGTCTGCCATGGAACTAATACTTGCATTTGGAAGAGACTGGCACCAGTCAAGAGCAAATCCCTCTAATGATTGCCTTAAAATCTTAATTTGAACATCTTCATGTATAATTTCAAGTCAATTAATAAATTCATGAAAATTCAACAGGTGTTCAGCTGGTACTTCCCATTCTTCTCCTCGAAATTCGGGAATACTTCTTTCCCATTCATCTTTACTAGGAACTAGATAAGGGTAACCAGAAATACTTGAAAAATTACAAAAAGCATACCTCTTGTTCATTTCATCCTAGTGGAGTCACCAACATATCTGTCCTTCATGGAGTCGCCAGATAGATGATTACAACCGAAAATGTGCCTAGTCTTTGTCTATCATCAAAGCTGGATCTTCTCATCTCCCAAGGAAGTTGAGCTTCAATCTCCATTTCCCCAGCAACGGCGCCAATTTGTTATCACTCCATGAAACTCTTTGTGGTTGTAAGTCAAAGATTCTTGTAACTTAAAGTAAACTTGTTTTTGTGTTTTTGTATGTGTGGATCAATGGGATAATTCAATTACAGTATGGTATTCAGACAGTCAAAATGAGAATCAAATGAACCAGTGCTCTCAAGGATCAATAATCAGATGATAGCTTTTAAGTGGGTGAGAAAACAATGCTTATAAACCAAATACAAATGTAGGGTTTAATAAACAATGATAAGCAACTATTAATCAAGTTAGGAGCTAACCAATGAGATGACAGTCATTCTGCAGCTAAAACAATTTGAATAAGAGTACAGAAGGAAAGATGGGAATCTGACATCAATAGAGAGAGAAAACTGTGATTTGTATTATCATATGGAAAAGTCTATTTACAATATAGTATATTCTGTATCCAAAATCGAACCCTCTTCTCTCAAGATAGCATAGGCTTTATAACCTTTACATAAAAGTTGGAGATCCTATTAGGAGGGATCGAGAATACTAAAAATAGTATAATCATAAAACTAATTGCAAACTTATAGGAACAGATCCTTTAAAAAGGGAAGTCAAACCACATCCTAATACTAAGTCTTTGACAACTGCTCCTGTATGCTGGATAATGACTATGCCTTCTAGAATCTTCAATTGACATCCGAAAGCTAATCTTCTCATTCTGAAGATTTCCTTTAAACAACTTATAATATCTTTGACTGAAAATAGTAAAATTTCTTTATCTTCTTATCTCAACATTTGTCTCAAAAACTGGAATAGAACACTAAAACAGATCTCTTTAATTATATTATTAACTTAGAAACCATCCTCATTCACTTTGAAATGATCAAACTGAGATCTGTACAAAAAGAATATCACTCTCCCCTTCTCTGCGGTTTCACCAACTCTTCCGCCTTGAAATCTGCTAGTTAGTTGTTGAAAGTTTTACTTTTGAATGGCTAATTGGTTGTAAATATGCTTCCTGTGCCGGTGAAAACTCTTTAGTATCAACAACTGTTGTGATTTTATTTAGATATCTTTTCTATGTTGCTCCTCCTTACTAAGGTACTCTCTGAGTAGAATTGCACTCTGTATATGCACTTTTTGCCTATGTTATATTGTTTCCAATGTTTTACAAACCTTCTTGAATTTGCTCAAATGACCTCTACGAAATGATATCTATAAGCTATTTGGGCATGGAGTACAAATTTTTTGCATTTGAATTAGGCTTAAACTTCCTGAGTGGGCAACGTTTTAACATATCCAAGGATGCCTTTGGTTGATCCATTAGGACCATGTGACTTGCATCATGAACCTTGAGAAAACTGAGTGGTCCATAATTGGTTATTAAACCTGCTTCCTTATCATCTACAAGGAAGGAATTTGTAGATGCCTTCTTAAAATTTTCACTTCCAGACCAATCCATGGAATTCACCCATCTTGAATTACCTAACCAGTTGCAAATGGGGTCATATTCCCCTGTATAAACTAACATCTTGACACCATCCTTCAAGAGTGTTGGAATGCCAACTTCCATATTCCGCATCCAGTCAGTTAGCATAGCTTCATAAACCAAAGGGCTATAGGAGACAAATTTTCGGCTCCCAACACCAGGAGCCTCCCTAACAAAAGCCTTGTTCAAGTAATTCTCCATATTTGAGAAATCGTAGCAAAGGCCACCATTGCACTCCTTCCGAACATCATAGTAATTAATATTTCAAGCTAATGCCATAATGGAATTGAAAATTGAGGTGCACACCAAGTATGATGCAAAGCAACTGACAGTCCCTTTGGTACCACAAAGTTTTATGGACAATTTGCAAGCTGGATAGATTTTGTTGATCCGATAGTAATCATCTTCCTTAATCAGACCCATCTCCAATGCATAATCTGTGTATGCTTTATACTGGATTGCTGGATCAATAATTCGATTACCAATGGAAAATCCCTTCAAATTTATTGGAAGACCCTCACTCGCTTTGTTTCCTTGGTGGACCCTGCTTGTGACTTATGGAATGTAATGTCTAGCATATGACTCTCTAGTGATAAATAAGTCATTATTTGCATTCTCTGGGTGTTCTTTGAAAAATGCCTGTAGAAAGTCATACATATCATTACTAACACCCTTCTCATCATGACGGATATCACGTACATCGGTGCTGTAACTAAAACCAGTTCTAGTAGGTTGATCTACAAAAATAAGATTTGATTCCTTGTCACCTCCATACTCATTTCAGGCTAGAGTTAAATTGTTTGTAATCTTGAAAGGTCTGTTCTCATAAAACACAGCTAGTTCACTGCTACAACTAGGGTCTCCAGTCATCCAAAGTACAACAGGGTCATCCTTTTTGCTTCCCCGTGACTCAAAGAAGAAGTAGAACATCTTGGCAGCGTGTGTGTGTGTTTGAGGAGAAAATATCCAGCACGATGGTCGAGCTCTTTGAGGCCTACAGACTCCCCCGATATGCCATGGAACCAGACATCTTGCACAGTGCACAATATCAAAGACAACACTTGGAAAGGGGAGCCTTTTGGGTGCCCATCACAACTAATATTGCAAGAATTCCTCATTCAAGAGCAAGTTGAACTTGTGCTTCATGCTCATCTTTAGGTGCAAAAGACATGGTTAAAACATCTTTTTCAAACAGGAAGCCTCCAAAACTGGCAATACCACATCCAACATCCAGAACCACTCGGCTATGCTTACCCCATGAAATGTCAGGTAAAGCCCTTTTTACAACTGCAAGTTTGGCGTGAGGAACATTGTTGTACCATATCTTATCTCTCGTTGTGGGATATCTTATTGGTTTCTTATATCCTTCAGAAAAGAGAAAGAGCCATCGTTCTACTGTCAACAAACTTGCAAAATCCTGTAGCTCGATGAAAAACTCCTTCGATCGTGGCTTAGTTGGAATTTTTGTCACCTAGACACCCTCAGAGTTTTCCTCCAAGAAGAGATATATATGATTGATCTGTATAAAAGTCAATAGAGCTACGATCAATCACTTGGCACCTGTATCATGTCCGTAGCTCAAACTTTGCATACGATGATTTGATTTTGACAATCTATCGGTGGATAACTCAAACTTTGTAACTCGGTGCAAATCCCTCTATGGCCCCTCTTCGTAGCTAGATACTTTCAATGTGTCAATCTTGAACAACTAATGTTGCATTCACCATTGAACAACTGTGTCATCTTGGGCAGTTGTATCATCGATTTGACAGTTTGATGTCTCAGTGCATGGTGTGCCACATGAATTGGTTTTTATTTATTTTCTCAAATGCTAAGAATTTCATATGCAAATGAAATTCCAAAGGTTTAAAACCTCCGTGTACTCCTTAAATGTCATCCCTTTCTGTCTCAAGTTCTGCATTTTTGTAATGACCCTTTCCTTATTACTATGAATAATTTCATAAATAAACCTAAACATTGGCTAAATTATAATTAATTATTATATAACCTTAATTGATTATAAGTTATTAATTAATTATTTTGATTATACTTAACTGAAGTATGATTAACTCCTTGATTAAGGGTTAATGAAGGAGTA
>JASDQU010738865.1:55365-115339 GCA_032191745.1 Picea mariana
AGCACATCTATTCGCACTTCGCCAGATGTACTCGGGTACCTTGGCACTCATTGACATCAATGGTGAGTTGTCTCGCATTGGTTAACGACAATCATCATTGGTCGATAATCCAATGACTTATTTTCATGCTCGACATCGACACATTCATTCGCATGATTAGAATTGTACCATCAGGTTTCGCAGCGGGTGAAGACTATACACTTTTCATGACTCTATCAACAGTTACAGCAGCATGACTACCGCTCTCTGAGAGTACTACAATTCCATTTTCATACTTTCTCTTTTCCATGGTGCATTCAGTAACAGTTCAGATCCCTCCACTTCGCATTCTTTGATCCAGCAGATAGCAGTCACAGCTACAGCAACAGTCACTTTCCATATGATCCTACAATAGTGACATCTTCCATGATCTAGCAGTCGCATCATCCATATTCCTATTGCATAGTTCATCAACATTTTGGGTAAGTGGAGGTATGTTATTTTCTAAACTTTAATCATGTAATTCCTCAACTGCTAGCAATGAATAATTTGGAAAACTCCCTCATTTAGTTCCCTTTCCTCTTTCACTTCTACGACTTATGCCATGTTGCATGAGGACATGCAACAAGTTAATTTGGGGGGTAGGGGACATTATTCACTATCATCACTCCACTTATCCACTACCATCATTCCATTTTTTGTTTCATTTACAGTTTATGAACATTTCTTTTCCAACATTTCTTTTCCAGTGATACTTTGTTACACTTTACTTCATAAGCACTGATATACATATTGGCATGATTCACACATATACAAAAACAAAAAAGGGTTTTCTTATACTCAGTGATGTTTTCACATTGATAGCATACATTTTCCAGTAAAAATATGGGCAAATTATTATCATAACAGCAAGAAAACAAATAACGAAATGAATGTTGTTAACACAAGAACCAACATTCTTTATATTCATGGTTGTCACACAAGAACCAACCATAAGAAAATACTAGTTGTTACTGGAAACTAAAAATATGGGTAAATTGTTATCATAACAGCAAGAGAACAAGTAACAAAATGAATGTTGTTAACACAAGAACCAACATTCTTTATATTCATGGTTGTCACACAAGGACCAACCATAAGAAAATGTCGGTTGTTACTCATGTAAATCCCATCCTGGGAAACATTTATTATCATCACTCAAAGCCAACATTCAGATGCCAGAATTTCTTGAGAAGATCCATGCATGGTTGTATGAGGACATGAAACAAGTTAAGTTGGGGGGTATGTTGGGGCTCAAAAATGTCCTATTCTCATCCACCTTTCCCTTCATCATTCTTCACATTTCATCGCCCCATTAAATCATTTCCATAAATATACTTGGGTTTCACCTTATTGTTCTCCATTTTATTCATTTTAGTATTTAAAAGGAATTTGTGATTAAATGTTAGAAAATCAACATGTTTTCATATATATCTCAAATATGTGCGAGCTTTGTAATGTGTAGGAATATGTGAAGGATTAATTCAAAGGACTTCTCGAATACTTCCTCCACCATTTCAATATTTGAGAAGATAATTCAAGACCATTCCAAAGGAGAAGATCATGGAGATTTGGTTGGAATATCTTATCTAAGATATATGAGAGATATGTGTGAGGATTTAAAGGGATTATATTTTGTAATAATGGAAAATAGGTTGAGAGAATAGTGGATCTGTAATAATAAGATGGTTATCTTATTTTCAAGGCTCTCATGTATAAAAGAGAGTGCTCTCTCTTCATGAGGGGGGAATTAAATTATTCAATTAGGATGTAATTAGAATTAGAGTAGTCATTAAGATTCGAAAGAGAAAGGGATTCTTAGCTTTGATTCATATTCTTTCATTGTTATGCTTTCATGATTGTCATTTGATTCCTGTTATGTAATTCAAGATAGCTTTATTGTGTGAGCTCACATATGTTATTTGCCGTTAACTCTTCACATGTTGTATTGCTTTTCCTTTATGCAATTTCCTGCTTTCCTATATTAGTTTCATTTCAGCGATTTAGATTAGATTACTTCTACTTCAGTCCTGCATATATAGTGTGTGTGCTTCGTAAGCCTATGAACCTCGAATTGACAAATTAAATGGTTGGGAAAATACTACAATGGAATTAAATGACAATATTTCCACCTAACAGCAGTGACATAAACTCCTTCAGAAAACCATACTCACCCATGAGTATCGGTGAAATAATGCAATTTGAAATTTTCAGAAAATATGAAACATAAGACTCCAAAAAGGCTGCAAATGGATCCTTAAAACCAAGATCAGAAGCATGTTGATCCACAGAAAATAACTACTCATCCATGCATTCCTCTCTTCTTGCTAAGATATAACCTTCTTGTTCTTTCGAAATCAACCCTTGATCATCAACAATGGCAGTCTCTTCGTTTCCAGCATGATGATCACAAGATAATTGTACAACAGGTTTTAAATCATGTTGATAATGATCATCCAGGAACATATAATCATCTATGCAATCATCAGTTATAATATATTCAACATGCTTTGAAAATTGATCATAAGCTAGACATGCATCCCTGACCATAGAAAAATCTGCAAACATTGAAGATTCTAATTCCAAATGTGAATCATTCTTACATCCTTGTTGTTGTTTCATGTTTGATATATACTCATTGTTTGTTTGATGCAAATCTACAATATAATGATAGTCCTCTTTTTGTTCATCTTGTGCATGTAGATTTTCAAAATATACCCAATCTCGAATCTTCTTGCTAGCACAGATGTTCTCCTCAACTTCTTCAACATCTTCAAATAAGCATCTTAAGGATGAAGATTTAATTTCTCTCAGGAGAAGGACAAGCTCTGAATGTCTTAATTTCTCAAAATCCTCCAAATGCCTCTCAGTTGTAACATGATCCTCTCTAGAAAATCAAGAAATCTAGTCAAAGATATCAAGAGGATAAGGATGAAGGTGATATGGTAGCCTTAAAGGTTTAAACATCTTGTCTTTGATTCTAGTTTGAAAACTAGTGGGGTGGATATGAGGTTTAACAAGCTGATGGCAAGTTCCAATAGTAATAGCAGAAGGTAATGAGATCTAAGAAGGCTTTGAATCAGTTTCAACCTCCTCAAGGTTACAAGGGTGATCAAATTCAGGAGGGATTTCAATACAAAGCTCATCCTTATGAATAGGCTGAGGTGAAGATACAAGATCAACATCTACAACATAGGCAGAGGGAAGGTCTTCTTCTTCCAAGGATGGATATATAAAGGAAGGATTATGATCATTAGAATAGACAAAGTAGATGATAATACTCTTGATATGTAAAGGGAAAGAGAGAAATGAGTTGATAAAGAAAAACAAGAGTTCATGGAGAAAGCTCATAAGATAATACCTGGTCATCCCCTTTCTTATGGTCATATTTATGTCAACAGGATCCTCCCTAGTGGAGTATTTGATTGTGGAGTCACCAGGTAGATAATTAAAGTCAATTTTGTGTCCCTCTCTTGTCTACCATCAAGATTTGGATCTATGTCATTCTCCCAGGGAAGCTAGCTTCACACTTCATTCCCCGACAATGACGCCATTTAATGTTATCGCCAGAAGTCACCCCTTGACTGCAAAGGGGTAATCCTTACACATCAAGATTCACTTTAAACAAGTTTTGGTAAATGGAAAATTTTAAAAGGTGGAATGGCCTCTTAAAACGCTTGAAAGTGATTTTAACTCAGATAGAACCTCATATATTTGGAAAATTGTGGCAAGGAATGAGTTGCATGGATTAGATTGTAATATTAGGAAGTAGAAAATGTAATAAATAAGATGATAGTTAACTTAAGAAGTTTAAAACATCCTAAGAAACTCCTACAACCAGGAATTAACCTTCATCCAAAGCTTTGTTTTAGATACAGACTATAGAACAAAAACTGAAAAGCATGCATAAAGTATTCAATTCCTCAATCATGAACCTTCACTCACATGCTACTAAATCTGCTAGAAAATGATGTACAGGAAACCAGAACATACATAACAACCAATTGGATCCTCCAAAGGGTTCTCACTACTAAACTCCAGTTGTTGCAAATGGATGAATAGAAAAACAACAGAAGATGAAACATACCATGCATTAAACATTTCCTGAATCACAAGATCCTTCTACATAAGGTGAAACTGATTATTTTATTAATATCAAGCTTCTGGTTGAACCAACCAACACTTACAAAGTTTTTCAAGAGAAAAATATATGAGGAGAGGCCCCAACACCACCTCCAAAAGAAATGTAACAACTTAATTACATCATTAACCATTTAGTTATATCCCAGGAAAAAATATACGCATAACTAGATATATGCTTCCTCAACTACCTAAATAACTGGACAAATGTTGAGTAGGAGGAGAAAATTGATCATGTTGAAGATGTTGAGTGTGCTTTAGGTACACCGAATCTTGGGCTGATTTGTTGTTGCTATGAACCTTCTTTTTAGAAACACTTGTTTCTTCATCAACTAATCACCAATCACCCAAAACCATCAACTAACTGCCTTCCACATGCCCATAACTTTAAGAGGTCCAATCATGTTTTAACTAGCTCAAAAAGTTCCATTAATAGTTGTCAAAATAGCTTCATCGTTTTCGCTTCCAAAATTCCCGTAGAACTCTGTTATAAAAACTCTTTATCTCAGCACTGCTGGAAATTTTGGTAGAATTATGTTATAAAAATTGTTTATCCCGACGCTGCCGAAAATTCCGTAGCATTCTGTTTCTTTCAAAATTATGCATAAAGACCTTAGAAAATTTCATGCATATGTTATATTAAAAATCACTGAGATATCTTAGATATAGGTAAGGCATCTAGAGTAGGAAAAACTTGATTTTCGGGATCCGGAACTAGAGTTCACAACGCCTTTGAGTTACTTTTGTTGCTATAGATGTTTGTGCTAACAGGTTGTATCCTAACCTAGACCTGTCATAGTATGGCCTTTGACTACTAATGATCTCATCCAATATTTTGGTGTTATTCTGATGTATATATCTCTTCTAAAGATTTTTCTTACAGTGACTATTTATGCTTTAAATCTTTCAATCATCTTCTCCTTTTTGTCTAAATGACTTGTGAGTGCTTCTTCAATCCTTTTGCCTTCTTCTACCTAGATTTTTAACTTTGTGATCATCTGCTCGACTTCTTCTGAGTTGGAATTCTAAGATCCGTCTTTCATATTTAGTTCGGCCTTGAGTGACTTGTTTTTCTTTCTTTCTTTCCTTAGTTCTTCTAAGGCACTGATTAATTCTTCTATGAGATCGACTTCTCCTTCTTCTTCAGAATCTTGTTTATCATCTTCTACTTACATGAAGATTACTCTTTATGAATCACTCTCACTATCATCATCCTCGTTAGATGAGGAACTGTCTTCCTTTGAGTACAAACTTTTCTTGAAAAAATTCTTTTTGTTTCTTCTCTTGTCTCCTTTTTTCTTTTTATTTTTTTTTCTTAGGATCTTCTTCTTCATCACTATATTTATTCTTAGCATAAGGACATTTAGAATAAAAATGACCAGTACTACCACAATTAAAATATTTCAATGGAATCATACCTTTGTACTTATCCGTTCCTCTTTTCAACTTTCTTACTAAGTTTTTCATTTATTCATCTTCCTCTAAATCATCGTTGCAATTACAATGTGTTTTTGACTTTTTCTTTCTCTTCTTTTGTCTTCTTGGATTCCTTGAACACTACTTACTTCATGACTGGATTATCTTTCTGTGTCCTCATTTTATAGGCTATGAGTATCCCATGTAGTGCATCCATGCTTAACATAACTAGGTCTGCTCTTTCTTCTAGGGATGAAATATTTGGATCAAATCTCATTGGTAGAGACCTTAGTTTTGAACAATGACTGGTTCTTTCATCTCTTCTCCCAAACCTTTAATATCATTCACTATTTCATCAACTCGCATAAAGTAGGTTGCAATGTCTTCATCTTCCTTCATATTCAATTGTTCTAACTTAGCTCTAAAGGATTGAAGTTTAGTTCCTTTGACTTTGTCATCTCCTTCCTAAATCTTTTGAAGTTTATCCCAAAGATCCTTTGCAGTATCGCAATGCATAACCTTGACAAAGAATGAATCAACCAGACTGCTCAGAATAGTTCCTTTAGACTTTAAATTGTTTTCATTGAGTTTCTTTCCATATTTGTCAGTTGGGGGAGTGGATGGTGTTGTATATCCATATACTACTGACTTCCAAACCTCAAAACCCTATGCATGTATAAAGGTTTTCATCCTTTTGTTAAGAAGGCATAGTTCTGACCATCAAATATTGGTGCTCCAATCTTAGCGTATTCCATGATATCCTTACGGTGGTTAGACTGCTTCTTGAAGAACCTCGCTCTGATACCAATTGTTGGAATATTGATAGGGAGGTGAATCAATATTACCACAATATATTATCTTCAACTTTATTAGTAGTGCTCAAAATTTTATCATTAGCATTCCATATATCATTAACAACATAAATCAACAATGCATAATAAATAATCACATAGACACTGTACACTAAAATTTATGTTGAAACCAAAATGGGAGAAAACCATAAAATGATTTCTTATATATCAAATATTACATTCATTAGAAGCACCAACTTCCCAATTCTCCAGCTGCAACTAGAAGGAGGCTCCAACCCCCTATTTACAGGCTCCAGCCTGAATAAAGCTATAACTCCCTAAATTCTATGGCTCCAACCAGAAGGAGGCTACAACCCTCTAATTTTCAAGCTCCAACCTAAAGGAATATCCAACTCCTTGATTCTTAGGCACCAACCAGAAGGATGATACAACCCCCTTTCCTTGTCCCATTCTACCGCCCTAAAATATAAATGTATACCAAGTTGTTACTACCACAATCACTGTCACTATCAATCTATCACTATCAACCTGTCATTGCCACTGTCTCATCAACCTATCACTACCACTGATACTCAACATCAACAAACTGATATTCACTTACATGGATCACCAAGAACCCAACATCACCAAGACATGCCTCAAGCATGTACCATAACATTGCCAAGATATAACCTCAAAATATGCATATAAATATACCTTTAATCTTGTAGCAACCTTACTATATTAGATATCAGACCAACCTGGAACAAGAATCCCCTTTACTTTACCTCATCCTAGGTACCTTGGATTAGCCTATAGATCAAATGTTCACTAGATACATATTCAATGAACTTGTGCATAAGAATGAGATACTCTTGATATGTATTTATATTCTTCCATGTAATTACTTTTCAACCACTTTACCCTTAATTAATTTCTTGTTGTAACCACTTTACCCTTAATTAATTTATTTTTACAATTGTTTTACCCTTTTTCCTAATTTTAGGGTAATAATTGTTTTACCCTTTTTCTTAATTTTAGGGTCATAATTGTTTTACCTTTTTTCCTAATTTTAGGGTCATAATTGTTTTACCCTTTTACCTCATTTTAGGGTCATATTTGTTTTAACCTTTTCTTAATTTTAGGGTCAACCTGTACTTTCTTGTTACAACCACTTTTCCTTTCATTAATGACTTTGTAACTATTTAGGGCTTCTTAACCATTCTTCGGGGATTCCAATATTCATGAGGCCATAACTCCTCAACCGTGAGGAACCACATGGCATACCACCTACCATTAAAAATGGCATGACGAGAACTATCCATCCATGAGTATGTTACATGCATTTACATTTTCCTTCACGTTCAAATTCCTCAAACAACGTCAGGTAAAATAATCATACCTTTGGGACTTACGTACTTCTTCAAGTGTTGACATCAATGACAACCAATCTTTCAACATTAGAGAATGTAGTGTAGAGATGTAACCTGGTCAAGATTTATCCACACCAAATATATAATTCAACTTTGAAGATACAATAAGTAGTGGACCTTTTCCTTTATTGAATAGGGTATCCAAGCCTAAGAATGTTTAAAATATGATAATTGGGTCATTGTAGAAATATATGATACCTACATTTTCCATTGAAGACAATGAGAATATTGGGGATACAAAAGAGGAAATATTTTCTCATGATCTTCGTCATTCCATCTCATAAGAGGTGCTAGCAGGAGCTTTATCTTTGATGATCATGTTCATCTTGAAAACATTGAACCTTAAGAACATTGATGTTCTGCAAGCGATACATGGTATGGATCCTCTTACAAATATTGCAATATCTCCAGTAAGCTTTCAGAACCTCGAGAGGAGGTGAAATCATATTTACAACCAATTTTCATTCATGGTGAAAGAAATATTGTGATGGGAAAAAAGTTTTTTTCAGTAAGCATCACTCCATAGTAGCCAATTCATCATCACAATAAAGTATGTTTATGGATTCCATATTCCTTCCCAACATTTTGGGATCGTTGTAGTCACTTTCAGGAAGTCATTGGGACCTCACTAGAGTCATATTTTTCCCAAAAGAACTTTCTCCAACCAAAGAGGATTCAAGGTAGTTGACTCCCCTTTTCTATTGGGACCTTGACAACATGAAATTGGTAATATTCAATATTAGATTTGAGATATTCGAGCAGGTATGGGTTCCTATTAATTCAAGAATTACCTTTCCAATGAGTGTTACATGCTTATCTTTTGGAAAAAATTCACGCAAACCTAACTATAGGATTAATTGATTATTTATGTCATAAGACTCCTCTATCGATGTGCCCATGTCTCTTAGTTAGATCTACTTTTCAATCAGGTTCTGTTAGGCTGGAAGATAGTTTAAGCTAGGAATGATTGCTTAATATGACGGATAAACCATTTTTTTGTTTACAGATTGATTAATAGAGAATTCCATATGATTGGTTGTTGGTTTGATCAATTGTCTTAATTCTATCATGCTTAACTTGTCACAATATTATCTTGTGAATGCATTATATGCAGATACTATTGGTGCAAAATTGAGACCAGGGTTCTTGGCGGTTACCAACAAAAGCATCCTACTATAGTCTAGGAACACTGGCATTTTCAACCTTTCACAAGGGAAGGAGGTCTCACCTAAATAATAGTCGAGACTTGTATGGTTAAGGGATTTATAGGTAATGCATCACCAAATCTATTTCTACAATAGTTAGATCCAAAGTTTAACCATGGAAATCAAGTTGCAACAGTATTCAAATAATAACTAGAAAAGAATAAGAAAATGCATTGTGGAAATACAAATCCATTCATATCACAAACAGACACAAAAAAAAAATTAAGTTCCCAAATCACATCATTTCATTAACTACATCATTATAGAAAGCTTCATACACTTTGGATGTAAAAAATTACTTCTCAAAATACACAGACCCTCAGTACATTGTCTCGACCAATCTAGCTTTTACACCCTAGGATGATACCCTTCTAGGATTCATTACAGACTCAAGACGCAATACAAGATTATCCATGACATTAACAATAATGAAAACCATCTGCAACAAGAAGAACCACCTACATCATTAACAATAACAACAGCAATCGACAACAATCAACCAACCATCGATAATCAACGCAAAGTCACCAAGTTCCATCTTTCTTCTATACCAGCACGATTGGACTCCTGCAAGGTGATGAGCTGGGACAGATGTGCCTCTTGTGGAGAAATTATTGGATCTGCCGCTTGATCTCCTCATTCTCTAACAAAGAGCGGCGATAGACTGGCCCATTGGGCAGAGGTGCATCGGGGGTCATATCGATGGGGTGCTTGACCTGGCAGTGCAGAGATACCCCAGTAGGTGAGGAGAAGATATCTGAGTATTCTTCCATGACCTTATCTACTTGCTTCTGTTGTGTGGAGAGGTCGTTCGCAGAGACCCTAGATGTGGCTGTGATCTTTCTCTCATTCTGAGAGTGAATCATGAAGAAGACAAACTTCCCCGTATGAGAGATGACCTTGCTGCATTTCTTAGCAGAGATCAAGGAAATAGCACTAGGTGGGATAGCTTCGAGTATCCTGTACAATTTCCTATTCAAAGTAATAATAACACTATGAGGCCTAGACTCATATACAGCATGACGTTTCCATAAATAAGGTTGGCCCAAAAGAACATCACAAACTTCGAGAGGAGCAACATCACATAATACCTCGTCTTTGAAGGGCTTGATGTCGTACAACAGTCGGCATTGTTGGCTGACGCAGAGATTGCTTCCTTGGCGAAGCCATCCAATGGTGTAGAGTTGTGGGTGTAGCGTTGTCGGCAGGGCCAACCACTTGACGACCTCTACTGAGATGAGGTTCTTCTGGCTGCCACTATCAACGATGAAGTGCAATGGGGTGCCTTCTACCCACATCTGTGAATGGAAGAGGCGCTCTCCTTCTTCTGGCTCGTCTGGTTCACCATGTTGGAGCTTGGTGGTAGCAACGGTGGCACTGGGTTTCGCATCAATGATTCATCTTCCCCTTTCTGATTATGACTTAGAGTCAGAACCTGCATCATAAGACTCCTCTATCGGTGTGTCCATGTCTCTTAGTTAGATCTACTTTTCAATCAGGTTATGTTAGGCTGGAAGATAGTTTAAGCTAGGAATGATTGCTTAATATGACGGATAAACCATTTTTTTGTTTACAGATTGATTAATAGAGAATTCCATATGATTGGTTGTTGGTTTGATCAATTGTCTTAACTCTATCACTCTTAACTTGTCACAATATTATCTTGTGAATGCATTATATGCAGATACTATTGGTGCAAAATTGAGACCAGGGTTCTTGGCGGTTACCAACAAAAGAATCCTACTATAGTCTAGGAACACTGGCATTTTCAACCTTTCACAAGGGAAGGAGGTCTCACCTAAATAATAGTCGAGACTTGTATGGTTAAGGGATTTATAGGTAATGCATCACCAAATCTATTTCTACAGAAGTTAGATCCAAATTTTAACCATGGAAATCAAGTTGCAACAGTATTCAGATAATAACTAGAAAAGAATAAGAAAATGCATTGTGGAAATACAAATCCATTCATATCACAAAAAGACACACAAAAAAAAATTAAGTTCCCAAATCACATCATTTCATTAACTACATCATTATAGAAAGCTTCATACACTCTGGATCTAAAAAATTACTTCTCAAAATACACAGACCCTCAGTACATTGTCTCGACCAATCTAGCTCTTACACCCTAGGATGATACCCTTCTAGGATTCATTACAGACTCAAGACGCAATACAAGATTATCCATGACATTAACAACAATGAAAACCATCTGCAACAAGTAGAACCACCTACATCATTAACAATAACAACAACAATCGACAACAATCAACCAACCATCGACAATCCTTTTCCTTTACATTGTTATTTTATTTATACTTGCATGCCTTTGACAAAGTTGATTGACTAAAAAAAATCTACTTTTCTCTACCCCCTGTATCTCCTTTATCTACCTGTGGTATTTCATTTCCCATCAATTTCTAATATACAATTTGTCATGTGGTGCATTTGAATTTTTCCGCCATGGTTGTCATTCTTATCTTTGTTTCCAAAACTGAAGGGCCCAACAGGCCTTGACCACACCTATTGACTCACTCTGAGTCAACCTTCATATTCCTTTCTAGATACCTTTTCAAATGAAGGGCCCAACTCCGGGATGATTTTTAGGGCTTGTTGGAGGAAATTGGCATAATTATCTAGGTGGTATTTCCATTTGTGTACCATGATGGATGCACCCACAACAAATTCTTGAGATGCAGTGACATCTGGTTCTTGAGGTTTAGTGGTGAGAAGGGTTTTCCATTCTGTATCTACCATGGAGTTCAATTGGTGCATCTGAACATATGCATTTTGAATGGAAAAATTGAACTCATGGAGTTCCTTCTTCGCAATATGAGCGGCTTAAAATAGTTCATCAAGCTTATTTTTGGATTCTTGAACTTCGATGAATTTATCCTGCTACATAATGGGATATGTTATGGTCTATGCCTTCGCAATCATCTTCTAGATTTGAACTCACAACTCTTTAGTTGGTTTGTTTCATCTCTCCAATAGACCAACCTAGTCATTTACCATACTAAAAATTTTGATGCATTCTCTAGTCTTGTCATGGAGTGAGGACCAAATGACATCCCCTTCCACAACCACTTATGATATCTTTTGTAGCATGGCCTTGGGTTTCTCCTTCTCTTTCATTTGAATGGCATCCATTTATTTTTGTAGATTTTTTTTCTTCTCTACCAACTGGGACCAGGCGCCTGCTAGAAGTTCAATGCACTGTGCTGGTGCAACAAGAGAAATATCTTCTGGCAGTTGAGGAGTAGCCTGGTAAAATGTAGGCCAAGCTTCTATCAATTTCCCATACACATCATCAAGTGGTGATTCATCCTTCATGCAAAAGTTGTTATGTTGATCTCGGTCAAATGATATTGATACTAAGTCCTAATAAAACTATTGGGTCTATTGTGTTAACTTCTCATTGTCTTGTTCTACACAAGAAATTTGTTGTTTGATTTGGGAAGTAGAGGTGTCAATGACATTTAGCAATTGGGGAGTTGACCAGGCCACAAAATATTCACTAGTAATGTAATAATCCATCAACAACCACAAATAAATTGGTTGGCCACTTGGAATTTATCTTTCAAAGTAGCTAGGGGTATTGGCACCATCAGGACTAGCAAAGGTATCCTAGAAGCTTCAAGCAAGGTGTTCTTGAACAGTTGTGGGTAAAAATGAGACAACATATGTGTGCTCCAAACACAATTGTAATATTTCACAACATTGTTGAGGGTCCTATATTAGTGGCTCAACCCACTCATAGATAGATATTTTTCTCTGAGCATATGTGGTTTCTTCAGGAATATGCATGGGATCTTGCAGAGGATCGAGAAGTAAGTGATTTATCTCTTCTGCAAATTTTTCTATCTCAGGGTTGGGGACATTAACTTGGGAACAAGGGGCAAGTGGAAAGGAACATTGGCAACACTTATTTTGGTTGTAGTTAATGGATCAACAAACTCATGCTCAATCATTTCGATATCATTATGAACAGGTGGTAATAGAGTGATGGGAGGGGCATCAAAAGCAGAGGTAGTTTGTTGACGATTATGTTCTTCAATAATTGGAGTATATTGGGTATCATGTATAGTAACCATAGGATTATTGGGAATGATGATAATAATAATAATAGATGGGGCAGGTTTTTGAACTTGTGATTGTGGTGGGAGCGAGGCAAGAGGGATGGCGTCAATGAAAATAGGGAGACTAGCAAATGAAGATGGTGAAATAGTTCATAATATCTTCTATGAAACTGATAAAACAACTTCAAATGCTTCTTTAAAACACTTACCTAATAAAACAATAGTATCAAGAATGGAGGAAAATGACAACATCACAAGAATTGGCTTGGGTAGCGTCTCTTCCTTAGTGTTTGAATCTGAAGTAGGGGGTGAGTGTTGTCCCTTTAATACTCCACTAGAATTAGGAACATTTGTAGTAGGTGGAGCCTCACACTATGAAACTGAGGGAAATTGATAAGATATCCCTGAGGCCTTATGGACCCTCTTCACACCGGGTCAGGAACAAACTTCTTTATCCAAAGCATATTCATCAAGATAGTAGGGCAGCGGGAGAGTATGAAATTTCTCAGAATCTGCAACACGTGGTCAAAAAAAGGTGTGATCCATGTTCATCCCAAACCATATCTTACTAGTGTTCCTATTGATCAGGTCTTGTAGGATACGCATGTGTTGCGTAGCATTGATCAAATCATTGTACCACTATATGAAATAGAAATTTTTGAATGACACATTTGGAGCATCATTTCGAACCTGCCAAGGTTCCAACCACATGGAAATTCTACTGTCTGGAGTCAGAGCGAGCTTGCATCTGTGTGGTGGCCTCCATTTCTACATAGAGAATGCAACAAAGAGATACCCAAATATGAAATATGCCACATTCTTGTGCATATATACACATTCCTATAACATCTCATTAATCAATAAATTTCACCAAATGAGTTATGCCCATGTGCACATAAATTGGAAACAGATAGAGCATCCAATGTGCATTCTCCTTTGGAATAATTCTTCATCACCTTTCCTACAACCAAATAACATGCACAATGAACTTTCTCATGGGTAATTAAATCAATGAGATTTTTGCAACCTATTGGCAGCCAATTCACATTTTTCCACTGTCTTATAAGCTGCCTACACTTATGTTTTTCAAACATCATTTTTCATCGCAGTTTTCAAATAAACGACACTTTTATTTTTACGACATTTGCACATTTACCTTCGTTTTTGTTTTCACGACTGTAAGTGTGAAAACTTGGTCTTTCGAAGTCACATTAAAATCATTATTGAACTGTCATTACTCTTCTTGTCGATATGCCCATTGTGCTTACCTTTTAATTATCATTATGCAGTTGGTAAAACCTTTTTGATCTGTACTCATTGGACATTCTCGGATTGATTGTGCGACTTTGATTCATTGAAGTTATGATGCATTGGTATTGGATTTATATGTTTTTTGGTTTGATCTATTTGACCAGTGGTTTCATAAACAATACATAGGTGTTATGGTAAAATCCTTCATGTATATCTTTTTATACGATACCTATGTTCATGTTTTCAAAACTATTGACATGTTGATTATATGAAGAAGCATAGGCACAATGGTTAAACCCTTGATATGAATCAATACATTGGCGTATTGGTCCAAAACATTGGTATTGGTTTCGATTTGTATGTTGGTTGTTTAAACCTATGGCATAACTCTGATTGCGCGCGCTAGCTTATGAACTTACCATTGATTTCATTAGTCGGGCAAGTGGCATGATTGTTGAACTATACTATAGTGGGTTTAAACAGCTATGAGCACCAGCGGTTGTACATTAGCAATGACTATTATGCATGGCCAGTGAATAACTCCACCACCTTCGCACGTTGCCATTAATGCCTATCTCTTACCTCCATTTCACCTCTGTTAGCTCAGGTAACCCTTCATGCACTCTTCTCCTGTGTGTGTGATATGATCCAAACCCTGGACTTACCGTGCGCTCGGCTCCATGGAACTGGTGGTTCGAATCAAGCCGAACAGTAGCCAAGCCTTGTTAATGTTCGACAATGCCCGGAAGGACTTGGAGGATAACGGTTAGCTCACCTTCGTGCAGAGGTTTGAGGGTTTTAATCTAGTTGTGGCACAGCAGTTCACCCTAACTTTTGATGGATGTAGAGCCAAGGTGGGCGACATTCAGTTGGAAATCGATGAGGATTTTATCAGTTCCGCTACAGGGTTACCTGCCACGGGCCAATGTTGGTTCAAAAATTCAAAAGTGGAAGAGGTTCCATGGCCACTTTTGTTTGTCCGGCGAAAGGTCACCTCTTATGACAGAGGTATGCCCATATCCATGCTCAAACCATGATGGCATGACCTTTTGATAGTAGTGAAGCAATTTGTGACCTGTGAGGGTCGATATGGACTCATTTTCCTCTACCACCTGCGTTTGCTAATGAATTTTATAGGGTATCCATTGAATATGCCTTTCTACTTTCAGCGTAGCTTATATAAAATGTTGAAAGGTTTAAAAGGGAGAAGGATGACAGTAGCTTGTTCCACCATGGACTAATTACACTTATCATTGTTCATTACTTGAGTCTTCATGGTGATAGCTGGCGAGCTTTTATCGCTCGAAATGGTTTCGATGATACAGACCCTATCTAGATTGAAAAACCTATGGTGAATGAAGCCAAGGCTGAGCCACCCGTGCCCTTCCATGTCTTACTTCCTTCTCCTAAACCCTCGGCTGACCCTAATGTTGACTTACCCGACGCTATAACTGAGAAGGTTGAGACTATTAAGAAGCCTGTGAGTAAGAAGACTAAGGAAAACCCTATTGTTGATGCCAAGAGTAAAAAGAATGCTCGGCTTATTTCGAGAATGGCTAGAAATAAAACTAAACCCACGGTTGAGCAGAAGCCCATAGTCCTTAGTGAGTATTCGGACTCTGACATAGAATGTTTCCTAGACGGCGAGTACCCTTACTCACAGGGCCTGTGCTCCGAGCCGCCTTATGACTTCGTGTCGAATCTTCCCCCTTGCCTAAAAGATAATCCTAGCTACCCTGGGATCAGATTACCTAACGAAACCCTCGGCAATGTAATCAAACCCTCACCTACACTTTCGAAGCCAACACAGTCATCCTGTGACCAATGTGATTTATGGTTGGAACGATATTATATAGATGTTCCCCTACTTCAATCGAAAATCCAATCGCTGGAAAGTCAAGTTGCAGTGTTGACCAGCCAAAGGGACAAGCTTCAAGAAACTGATAGGAAGCAGAAGACAACTGGCTCCATTGTTTTCAAGAATGTTGAATCGGCTACAGCCGTTATCAACTCCAAATTGTCGTGATCAAACCATACAGGTATGAATTTTTGATATCGTTTTAGTTTTGTCAATGACCAGGATTAATATATTTGAATTTGGTTTTCGAACAGCTCTGTCTGTCATTCAAAATGGCTCTGTCATTCGGTGTTCATCCTGTACATTGTTTTGTTTTGCTAAAAAATAAATGAAATTTCAATTTGATATACAATTTTCTCATTCCCAGTTTAGCCACTGATAGATTTTTATCGGATTTGATTGGTTTTCAATTGGATTTGATTTGATCATTTGTCTGATTGAGTTAACGAAATTGATGATTTGCTTTCGATTGGATTGGTTTGTATCCAATTTGAACAGGAAGTTTTTCATGCTAGGTTTAAAATGCAATCATGTTTCTATTTGATTTTGTTTTTGGTTAGTTTGTATGATGTGATTGTCGCACGATTTCATAAGTGTGGTTGTTACGATATTTTAATATGTTGTGTCATATAATTTTCAAAGCTGGAATACAACTCTGATAGTTTCCAATTTGAGAAGAACGACTCTGTTTTTACGGAAACAATACTCTCATTTAATCTTGTGCAAATGCGCCTGAACCGTGGAATGGTTTTGATTCATAATACCTATGGTAAAACCCCAACTGTTCGATTCCCTCTTATTTTGATTATCATGTATCTTGAGTTGGAAAGATTGTTTTATGAGTTGGATTCCTATTATAATTGCTGCTCTATTTGATTTACAAAACGAATTGATCAACATTCGTTATCTCTGTCAAATCCGGTTGTAATTCGTTTTGAAATGAATGGTTTCGTTCATTGTCAATCAAATCTGTCTGCCCCAAATAGCAACAACAAACGATTAAACTAATCCTAAAGATCATGTTACCAACCAAGTGATCTCATTACGATTTCGTTTGTGGTAATTTACGTGCCATTTTTGGTTTAATCCACTCATGATATGAATCGTGTGTTATGTCAATGCAGTTATAACGATTTGAAAGTGATCTTGTTTGGATTCGATCGTATCTCCTGTTGATGAGGCAACATAACAACTGCCTGTGATTTGTCCTAATTGTATCGATTTCAATTGATATGAAACGATTGCATAACTATTTGATTATGATTATGTTCACCCGACTTTGGTAAAAAATGAAACAGAGTACACTTATCTCTAATCTTGGTCTTGTTTGATTTCAAAATGGTATAACAATTTCAATTTGAACGATTCGTTTTCAAATAGCTATTGCATGTTAATTGAATTTAATTCTTTAAAAGATTTTGAATTGATTTTTATGCTGATTATGTGTCTTATTTAGACCAGCTACAGAATCGCAAGATTCTGTAGCTAGTCTATGGAATTAAATTTTTATCATTTTCTGTAACAAAATATCTACCTAACTTGTTTATTTTTTACCCTTTTCAGGTACATCCAAATTGCATTGGACATACTGGACAGTTTAGGAGATATTTGTGTGTTTTAGATTTATTTTAGGTTCCTAGTTTAGTCAGACTTGGGATATCTTCCCAGATTTTATGTAAACAGTTTGATAACTTCTACAAGGATGTTTTACCCTGTAGAAGGTCTTTAAATACTTATTATTTTTTGTAATAAGGAGCATCCTCACTTGTGGGAGAACCAAGCTATGGATTATTAATACAAACTGAGACAAAAGTTGATGTTTTGCTACAGTTTTCTCTTTTCAATATATCAATCTTTTGTTTCTAGTTTATGCATGTCGTTTGCAGTTGATTATAGACTACTTTAGCTATCATAGTCTATTGCAGAATGATATGAATTAATTAATGTCTCATCCATATCTGATCCTCTTTCATTATTTAAAAAATATAGCAATTACTTTGTTCCGTTAATGAATGACAGATTTCTCTTCTTCATCAATTGGATTATTTTATATAAGTCTTTGCATACGGGTTTATCTAACTATGAAGATTTATAAATCATATGATTGTTGTAAATTTTTATGTCTTGTTTGTCCTGTAATCATACTTAAAGAGCACTGCAGCTATCATTTACGAAAAGCTTCTGGATAATTCGGTGCGGGTTTCCTCACTCCGATCAGCTAAGACAATCATCACGTACAGGACAAATTTGGAGCGTTTCTTCAGGTTAGCTTGTTATTTATTTAATAGCTTAGTTTGTTTAGTATAATATTAGTAGTTCAGTTATATATATGTTTAGTTAGAATTGTAGTTAGAATTAGTATATTAGTTGTTTAGTTTAGCTAGTTTTTTTTTTATTTCTTTTCATAAAATTATAAAATCAAAAAAACAATAGATCTCACTGTCTTAGGGCAGAATATAAATGATTTTTTTCAAGTTTTATTTAAATTTGTAAATTGTAGATATTGTACATTTTGTGAATAAGATTTATTCATGTTAGTAGTTAGATCGTTAATTAGTTAGAGTTAGTATAGTATTAGTTAGTAGATTGTATATATAGAATAGTTAGTTTAGTTCATAAGTTTGTTTTATTTCCTTTTAGTTAGATTAGTTTAGTTTGTTTTAATAGTAGTTTTAGTTAGATTAGTGTATTAGTTTGTTCAATATTTAGTTTTAGTTAGATTAATTAGTTTAGAATAGTTTTTCTTTTTTTTTGTTTTCTTAGGACTTAGATCGGCTAACGGAGCCGCTAAACCCATCAGGGAGGTTCATCCCAAACGGCTTGGGTTATTAGACAACCCCGGACCGGTTCCACTCTCTCAGTTGACGGACGGTCAATTTCGCTCGTCAACACAACCTCCATGCTTGATACCAAACTTGTCATATAAATTGAGCTCACCCTTTTTCCATCCATGCTTCCCTAATCCTTGGAATCCTTTCATAACATCCTCTCCCTCCATATAAAGGATATTCAATTGATGGATTTCATTAACATGAATGGGGTATTCTTTGTCTAACCATAGATATTCATTATGCACATGACTAATTAGGAACTTGGTACACTGAGCAACTTCACCCTTGGTGTCAAAAATTGGTATATCTCGCAAATTCATCAAAGCGGATTCCCTAATTGGCACATAAGAAGTCTTCCATTCTAAATGCAACTCTCTAGAAGGTAGGGAAAAATATTACATATATGTGTCGACCTTTATTTGGGAAAACATGTCCCATACAAGAATTCAATTTCAACAATATAGGCTTGTTCGACCTTGTCCTATAAATCTCTTAAAATATCAACCTGGGATCATGAATGTCGGTAGAAATTGAGAGCTTCATAAGTGTGCCCCAAGTATTTGTAGTACGAACCATAACTGAGGAGGATCGTTGGTACAAAATAGTAATCAGGGGATGAGAACATAGATGCATACTCGCAGGATTCTTACTGGACTCTAGAGCTGAATATGCAGAAAATTTCAAATGTAGAACACAATGACTGAGACAGGGGAGACCAATGATTTATATACCAGAGTGGATATGGGACACATGACCAAGAGTAAAACTAAAATTAATGGAAAACTGTGTATATTAATCAAAATTAAGAGCATACATGACTGGAAGATGTGGTGAAATCCAACTAGTGATTCGAGTACTTTCTATCATAGAGAAACACTTGATCACCTTGAGAGAAAGTATTGGTATTGATATGTTTGTCATGCCAAGATTTCTTCCTTTCATTTTCCACATTCTGATGAAAATCTACTAAAAACGTGGCTTCCTTCGCTTCTAGCAGTTCCACAACCTGTTCCACAACAAAATCATCATCAATCATATGAGTTACTAGCACAATGTATAAGCTTGGAGTGATGAATTTAGTCAGTACTACTAATTCTCTCCCATAAACTAGCTGAAAATGGGTATATGTGTGCAAATTTTTGGTAGTGGTTCTGTATGCCCAAAGAACAACAAGAACTTTCTCATCCCAGTCATATCGAGCTACGCAACAGAGTTTTTTCAATCCCTTCTCCAAAATCTTATTAAATTCTTCTACTATTCCATTAGCTTGTGGGTTGTAAGAGATACTCTTATTATGTTGGATAAAAAATTCTCTAGTAAGGGTGGCAATCATCTCACTAATGAAATGGGATCCTAGGCCACTAGTTAAGCTTCTAGGACACCCAAAATGAGTAATAATGTTCTCAAAGATAAACCTTACTACTATGTCTATTGAACAATCTTTAACAGCTTCTACTTCAGCCTAGCAGGTCAAATAATCTTTTGCAGTAATGATATATCTTGCCTTGGAAGGTTTTGTTGGGGGATTAATGGGACCTATGAAGTCAACAACCCACTTCTAAAAATATTGTAGTTCCCAAACAATATTTAAGAGAAACTCATCCCTATGTGATGCCTTACCAACCCTTTGAAAAACATCACATGTTCTGGCATATTCTTTAGTATCCTTAAAAATAGTTGGCCACCATAAGCCATATTGAATTACTTTTTGCACAGTATCCTTACCTCCTACATGACCTCCCGCACCACTATGTCACTACCAAAATATTTCATACCTTTCATGATATAATACACACCTTCTAAGAATGTTATCCAATCCCAATTTATATAATTTACCTACAAACAACTCGTATTTTGTTGCATGAACCACCTAATGTCTCTTTTTTGTTGTGGAATAACCATCAGGGAAGACATCAGTATTCAAGAATAAGGAAATATCAGAAAGATAGTCTGGATCAAATTCAATCTAAAGTAAATCGGTGATCTGGATTTTATGAGCAGGACGAAATGAGTACAGATTATTACTAGATTCTTAACACAAAATAACAGAGATACAGTAAAACTGGTTTTCTATTCAATAAGGAAATAAGTTGAAACTGTGAAATGCAGCGGAAAACAAGCTTGCTGGAATGGTGGCGGCTTATCTCTGAGAAGAGATGTAACGGCATCTCTCATTTGCAAGAAGATGATTACAATGAGGCTCTCAAGGCCTTTTTACAATAAACAGGAGTTTCAAAAACCCTAAACATCCAAAAACCTAACCCTAGGAGATGAAGTGCCAAAAGTCATGTGGGCCCCGTTTGGGTAAGTCAGTACATCAACTTCCCGAGGTCGTAACTTTTGCATACGATCTCCGTTTTAGGCGTATGATAGCCCATTAGAAATATCTATCCAAGGACTACAACAGTTGTACAAAATTTCATGATGAAATTTTGCCCGTGACATACCCCAAAAAACGTTGTTTAGGGCCTCAAAATTGCTCCGAAAGTTCAAGACCCGAAAACTGCTAAAAATAGTAAATTATCAAAATTGGTAGAAAGTTATTTTGAGCCAGCTAGAAAAGTTGGGTGGCCACCGATATCCACCTAGATTAATCCTCCCTCCTTAGGAATTAATGGTCTCCATTGCGTTGAGTTCCCCCATCAGATGAGGAAATTTCTGCTGAATTTGGCCCCAGGTGAGCCACTTGCCTTGGTGCAGGAGTTGCCCTGCTTTGATGACTCGATAAAGCTGGATCCTTTGTTGTTGAGTGCCCTTGATCTATGTGTCCACAATATGATCACTGGATTCCTATTGTNTGAGGAAATTTCTGCTGAATTTGGCCCCAGGTGAGCCACTTGCCTTGGTGCAGGAGTTGCCCTGCTTTGATGACTCGATAAAGCTGGATCCTTTGTTGTTGAGTGCCCTTGATCTATGTGTCCACAATCTGATCACTGGATTCCTATTGTATGCAGTCGGGGTTGAGCTCTGTTGGTGTCAGTTGTTCTGCTACGTCTGAGGTGTCCAATAATGGTGGGAAATAAGGTCGAAGGAGGTCCACGTTGAACACTGGGTGTAGGCCAAGGAAAGGAGGAATGTTGAGCTCAAAAGAATTATTCTCTACAGCCTTGGTGATGGTGTATGGCCCATAACGGAGTGGATGAAGCTTCCGATGGGGTCCTGCAAGGCATTCTTTCTGCAAGTGCAACCAAACTTTGTTGCCCACCTGAAACTTATGTGGCACACGATGTTGATCATGGTGTTGCTTGTACTTGTCATTGGACTTCTGTAGGATATCCTGAACCTGTTGGCAGATGTGTTGGATCCTCTCAATGAAACGAGCAGCTTTGTCAGCCTCAGTTGGAGCAGGAGAGGAGTCGTTCAAGGTGACCGCAAGAGGAAGTGCAACATCTATGGGACCCAATGGTTGGAATCCCAACCCCACCTGAAAGGGGTTGTGGTCGGTTGAGCTATGCAAGGCTTGGTTGTAGCTATTTTGGACATAGGGAAGACTCTCATCCCATGTGTGAGGGTGCTTTTAATTATACATGTGCATGATATGCACGATCATTCGATTTACGACCTCGGTTTGGCCATTGGTCTGGGGGTGGAAGGTCATGGATTTGGTGAGCTTGGTGTCCAACAGTGACCAAAGGCTCGACCAAAATGTGCTGAGAAATCGACTGTCCCAATCTGAGACAATGGTTTGTGGGATTCCAAAATGTACCCAAAATCGTTCAAAGAAGAGCTTGGCAGTGGCTTCTACTGTGATGCTCTTCTTGCAAGCAACAAAAATCACCATCTTAGAAAAGTGATCAACAACCACAAAAACATAGTCATTTCCCCGCTTGGTGGACGGGAGGCCTGACGTGTAGTCCATTGAGATGGATTCCCATGGCCTGTCAGGAGTAGGAAGAGGAGTGCACAGGCCATGTTTCTTAGTGGTTGGTTTGGCAATAGTGCAAGCAGTGCAAGACCTAATATACTTGCTCACCTCCTGTCAAAGTTTCGGCCAGTAGAAATGTTTTTGTAGCATCACCACTGTCTTTTCGACACCAAAGTGTCCTTCCACCTGACTGCAGTGGGCTTCCTAGATCATCTTTGATCTCTCGCTTGATGGAACAAAGATATGGCCCAGACGACACAACAACCCATCCTGAAGATGGAAATTATCGACAACTACCTTTGCACCCAACATTTGGTAGGTGGTGGTGAAGTACGGGTCTATCTCATAGAGTTGGGGCCATCTAGAGGTCTCATGGCCACAAGAGTCTAGCACTGTGGTGAGTGTCACGACTGGTGGTCTGCTGAGGCAATCAGCGATGTGGTTGGTGCTTCCTGTTTTATACTTAATGTTGAGGTGGAATTGTTGCAAGTATGTGGACCACTTTTGATGGCGGTCATTCTGCAATTTTCCTTGTGTCTGCATGAACTGCAATGGCTTATGATCAGTGTGGATGATTGTCTCCCTCCCAAGAATGTAATGTCTCCACTGGCGGTAGGCTTGCACAATGAATTACATTTCTTTGTCATAAGTAGGGTACTTACAAACAACATCTGATAGTGTCTCACTATGATAGGCCATGAGGTGGTCGTGCTGCGTGAGAATGACACTATTGTAGGAAAATCTGTAATGACCCTTTCCTTATTACTATGAATAATTTCATAAATAAACCTAAACATTGGCTAAATTATAATTAATTATTATATAACCTTAATTGATTATAAGTTATTAATTAATTATTTTGATTATACTTAACTGAAGTATGATTAACTCCTTGATTAAGGGTTAATGAAGGAGTAATTATTAATTGARAYATTAAATGATTTAGTATTAGACTAATGGTTAGTGATKAATTAATTATTAAATAARGTAATTGATTAACTATGTAATAAACTAATRARGRAAARTAAAATAAAAAAYATAAATAAGGTTAAATGGGTTACGTATCCCATGAGGGATAACGTAACCCATACGTTAAAGGGAATACTTAAAAGAGGATAAGACCATTAATAAAGAACTAAATGAAGGGATAAGGTTTTAATGAATGGATAAGGTGGTTGGTAGGGAGTGAAGGTTCGGGGGGCGTGGATGGAGGCATAAGGGAAGGAGGAGGATTCATTTGGGGGAATTCTTTTTTCAGACAGTCTACGAGAAGAGATTTTGGGAGCTTTGAGACAGAGTTAGAACAGTGGATTTTACAGTGCACATCGGGGCTGAGGGGTTTTGGGCTCGGAGGGCTAGGACGTCCGTAGATGTCCTAGGGCCAGGCGTACTGGTCGGCAGGGTGGTGGTTTTGGGGTGTTCAAGCGAAGGTTCAAGCAAAGATTCAAGTTGCTGCAGATAGTAGCATCAGTGACAGGTATTTAAACTCAAAATTGTGAAGTGTTTACTTAAATTTAACCTATTATGCAAACTGTTATGTAGATTTGATTTGTTAGGCAAATTGTTTTGGAAAATGTTATTCTATTTATCAAAATCTGGGAATGAATATGCGTGAGTAAGCAAATTTTTAGTAAGTTTCAAAAATTTCCGCTCTGTTTTAATTTATGGTAGCTTAAATGAAATCATAGTCACTACAAAATCTCCCTAGGGATAGGTAGACCTCCTCTTGAGACATAGACCCTTAACTTTAAGACAGAAGGTGCTTAACATGGACACTTACTTCCTTTTAGATATAATCAAGCTAATGAACAAAAGAGAAGGAGGAAGGTGTGTACCTTATGAGCGTCGTTTTTCCCTGCAAGGTCAAGGATGAGCTTCAACCTTGAGCTCCTTGGTAGGTCCTGCAAGACAAACAAAAGTACAAAAGACTTCCTACTCTACCGAGGTTAGCTAAAACATAGATCCATCTACTGCAGACAAACTTATATGGAACAATTACAAGTTTGAAAGAAACATGTCAAGAATTGATTGTATGAGAACAACAATGAAGAAAACTTACATCCATAGATGTGAGTGCAGCAGCTTCATCAAGCTCTCCTTGTCCAACCCTTACTCAAAAGCTCCATGATCAAAATGAAAATACTTTCACTGATTATTCTCCTCCACTTCTCATGAGATCATAAGTTTGGTATCTCTAAACTCCTCTCCCTCCCTCCTCCATGGAAATCCCTCGTTATATAGGATTTGGAGACTTAACCACCATGGAGAGGATCTCTCATCAGATCCACTAAGAAAGGGATCTCTAAGATATTTAGGGAGAAAATATCTCTTAAGGATTTTGGGGAGGAAATATCTCTCAAGGATTTTAAGAAGGAAATATTTCAACCATCCATGAGATCCTCCACCTTCCCTAAAAAATAGGAAACCGACTGTGAGATGGATTCTCACACTTAATTACTTTCTTTTTCCTGAATATTAATAATAATTCATGTGCACTTGATTCTCACACTTAATCAATTTATTTTCCATGAATATTAATAATAATTCATGTGTACTTGGTATTTTGGCCTTCATGTAATATATCCCTCCTCCAAATTAACTAGGGATTGTGACATAGGTTATTCCATGGTGCCAAGGTGTATGAGACACTTATATGACACTTTACGACACTTAGGGCGAGGTACCTAGGTGTGCAAATTTCATGTGTAACAGAATGCCCCCTAAAGTGTGAGGTCAGAAGAGAGAGTGATGGTTGAAACACTTTAAAAATATTTAAAGCAAGGGTGTGGACTCGGAGAACTTAGTAAAAGCTGCAAACAACCATCAAACAAATGTTATGACATGTTTCAAACCCAAGGCAAGCATACCTATGCTTGAGTGATAGAGACTTTCAAGGTATGGCCACCATAAAATACACTGCGGATCCATAATTATATTGACAAAAAGGTATAGCCACTAAAGATACACTGTGGATCTCTACTCCCATGACCTGAACTGATCGTAGCCACGAAGAATACATAGTGGATCTACGAGATGACAAGACATAGCCATGACCAATACAAAGTGGATCTATGTGACAGTATATGTGTCAATGTTCAAGAGAAACTTCGTCGCAACCTGGGCAAAGTACATATCAAAGTAATCACTCAACCCAAGGTCTTCTTACCGATCCCGATGTAGTACGAATCTAACCATGTGAATAGATGTCTTGATGTCGAACATGGTAGAAACCACTTGATTACCGGTCAATGATGTAAACCATTAACAAGTGCAAGGGAGGTCACCATTGATGTCAATGATTCCCAAGGTACTCTAGTACATTCCAATGAATGTGAATGGATGAGATGAATTTGAACATCCATGGAATCATCCAATTAGAGGTCAATGATGTAAACCCACTATTGAACATGAGGAGGCCTACCATTGAGGCATGTAGGTCCCAAAGTACTAACTGGTTTCTAAGTCTAGTTCTTGGATAATGTGTTGAATTCGACAAGAATAGACTCATCGAAGGAGGGCCTTGATGTATCCCCCATCAACAACACAAAACAGACACATAGATGTAATTGGTAGATTAAATGAACATGGACTGACACTGGTATTGAGACAAGATATTTGTGATGGCTGACTCTCAAGGCAGATACTTCCCTTGAACACTAAGGCACAATAGCAGAAACATGACATGGACCAAAACACGATGATGCAGTGGATACTGTGACTTTCATCGGGTGACCCAAAAGAGTAAAAAAATCAGAGGATTGGTTCAGTGTAGAGGTTCAGCGGATTAATATGTGCGCAAAGACAAAGTGTCGTGTTCAAGGGCGACTCTAAGAGTTACTAGTAACGTTCTCAAAAACTGCTTGGCTTGCTTCCTTCAATTTTTCCCCCATCCAAATAGACGAGTACCTCTTTTTAATTTAACGAGCTCGAGGAGGGTAACACATGCTCGATATAACTCACCTTTGGTAAGTTCCTCTTCCTTTGTTTAACAAACTGGAAGAAGTAAGAGTTCGGTCCCATATGGGCCCTTCAATGTATGATTGTTTAACGAGTCCAGAGAAGGTAGACTCGGTGGTTTTTCATATTTAGAGAGTTTGAAAACAACTTAAAGGTGACTCCAATGTTGTCATTTTTCATAATGTTAGTCTTGTGAGGCCAAAAAAGAGATAAATTATCATCGAAAGATTCCCTTTCAAACATTTTAACGAGTGGGAAAGGAAACAAGATCACTCGGCAATCTTTTCATGTTTAGAGAGTCTGAAAAGAGCTTAAAGACAACTCCAGGGGGTTTATTTTTCATGTATCCATACAGGTCTGAAAAAGAGATAAAATTTTACCTGGATGCATTCTCATGTATTTACAAGCACAAGAAAGAACAAAGACTAAGATTGGTATGCCCCCAGCTTGAAAGCTAGTGGCTTAACTCCAAAATGATCATCAAAGGCTAGAGACATTCCCTCCAAGCTTCAATTCATTCACCGACTTTGAGGTTGTCACCAATTTCTCTAGTAGATGAGAAAAAGGAGAAGGGTGGATGAAAAGAAGGTTCAAGAGAAGTGACTATTTCATTTTTTAATGATCTTGACACAGGAAAAGAACTATGCTCAGGGTTATGGGTTCGATCCCCAGATTATCGTTTCATATTTTAACGAACTTGCTACAAAGAGGAAAAACTATGCTTTTGACCTCTGTTTCATTTTTTAATGAGCTTTCCATAGAGAAGAGAAACTATGCTCGTGACCTCTATTTAATTTTTTAATGATCTTGCCACAGAGAAGAGAAACTATGCTCGTGGCTTCTTCTTGATCATGGATTCCAAGAGGATAATTCTCTGGAAGGACACCATGTCAAGGGACAAAACTCGGTCATGGATTCCAAGAGATCTTCGCTGGATGGATGATAATCACTCTGGAAGGAACACATGTCAAGGGCCATGACAGGAGTAAGGAGGTCAAGCTCCAATATCCCTACCGAAGAGATCACCATGTCAACTACCAAATACAAATCATCGGAAGTTGAAGTCATGGGAGACAACGCCACATAATTAACATGCGGCGGGGGCGATACTGTCTGCATATAAGAACCATTTAGGGAGGTAATCCAGTCAGGACCGATGAATGAAAAATTATCAATAGTCACAATTATTCCATCGTGAGGGAAATATATCACAAAAAAAAGAGTGGACATAATAGCTTTCATGGCATAGACATAATCCTGCCCAAGGAGTAAAGTGAAATCCAAGGCGTCTCGGACTACCATGACATCAATAAAGATAGTTTTCCCTCCCAAAGTTACGGGAAACTGAGGAAGGGTCCCTAAAGGTTGACTATTTCTTCTGTTAAAAGCTAACATATTCTGTGTAACCGACACAAGCTACGGACAACCCAAAGCGTACCAAGCAATAGAAGATAAAATACTAACGGACGCACCTTCATCTATCAGCATTTGAGGAACGTCCCGACCACAAACCTGTACTGTAATCTGGAAAGGAATGTGAGAGGGAAGACGAGGTCTAGTTAGCGCACCCCAATCAAAAAGGATGGTCTCATTACTTGGAGGGGGTTTCACGGGAGAAGGAGGAATGCCCCCTGGCACGGTAGATTCTGTATCAACAAGAAAAACATGGGCAGTATCGAGTTTACTCTTTAGAGGGAGAGTAGGATCGACCAATGGTGGGGTCAGATCGACCATGTTGGCACTCTTCAAAGGAAGAGCGGGATTGACTGATGATGTAACCAAAGCAACCACTTTGGCACTCTTCGGATGAAGGGTGGGACTGACCAAGGAAGGGACTGGATCAGTCACTTTGGCACTCCTCAATGGAAGAGTGGGATTGACTAATGATGTAACCGGAGTAACCACTTTGGCACTCTTCAGATGAAGGGTGGGACTGACCGAGGAAGGGACTGGATCAGTCACTTTGGCACTCATCAAAGGAGGAGTGGGATCGACCGATGACAAAACCAAATCGAACACTTGGATTTCATTCTCCAAGGGGAGAATGGTGTCGACGAGTGGAAACGAATCGACCACTTTGGTGTCACTTTCCAACGGGAGAGTGGGGTCAACCGAGAATGAAAACAGATTGACCACTTGGGTTACACTCTTGTGATGAAGAGTGGGGTTGATCGATGATAGAACTAGATCAGCTACTTGGGTTTGTGGTTCAATCGAGGAGGAAACTAGATTGACCATGTGATCAACTGGACTGACCAGGGGTGGAACTAGATTGACCAATCCATCAACTAATGATGGGTTGGGGGAAATCTTAGGATAACCTTTTGGAAGTTGAAGTTTTTCCAAAAGAGAAGAAGCCTCGTCCATTTGAGGACAAAGGTGAGAGTAATGATCACCTTTACATAACATGCAAGGGAACTTGACAGTTTTCTTCTTCTTACCAACCTTAACATCACTAGTTGATGGGGCATCATTGGCATGTCTATTAGAGGTTGATGACGTAGAGGAACACATTTCTAATACCTCGGGAATACCAGGGAAATCCCTCAGAAAGTGGTCACCCTTACAAAGACTGCAAGGGAATTTTGGTTTTGGATTCTTCATTTTAATCTTGTTGACTTCATCAACACTCCCATTACTATTAACAGTAACTAGTTTCTTGGATCCAACATCTAATGTTGTTGGGGCCTTGGTCCTTTTCGAGCTCTTCTTCTTTTTCTCTTTCTGTTTCTTATTCTTCTTATCAACCTGGCTACTTTCTTTAGAGATTTCGCTAGGTGAAGAAGGCAAAAATTCGACATGAGATTGATGTGTGGGTGGTGTACTGACATAAAAAGTATTAGGTGCAGTTGAAACATTGGGAGGATTTGAGATCACCAGAGTGGGGAATAACCAAACTGGTAATCTGATGGTGAGGCCTGGAAGACTCAGTGTGGCAATATATGGAGGACCAAAGTTTCCAAAAGAAGGAAAGGTGTAAGGTTCCCCGGGACAAGGGGTTCCTCCATCGGTACTCTCAGGATTTGATGCCATTAATACTGACTCGACCTAAGTTCAACTAAGTAAAACAAACAACACACACTATGAATCTAAGAATCAATCAATCAAACAAACCTTCCCACAATGAAACCACTAGTTGGTGATGAAATCCAACGTCGCGAGATCACAGTAGGAAGGGGTGGGGATAGAGTGGGTGGATCAGTTACATTGGTGACCTGTTTAACTGACTTACGCCTTGGTGCAAGCTTCCATGCATTAATTGTGGATTTACCCTCCAAGGAGCCCGAGCGAGTTTGACCAATGTCTGTTCCAGGTACAGTGAGACTTCCCTTCACTGTCACCTTGTGTAAGACCCTAAAGATTGTGGTTGCTAAGGTCACCAACTCGCAGTCATCCCCTCGGCGGGTGCAGTCGACAGTCCAGTTCGAACGTAAGGGCAAGGTATCTAGCCCAAAATCAACTTGAAAGTCTCCCACACATAATCGTGGGTATACCTTCAAGTGACCCCCAATATACGATTCAACTATTACAATCAATCAAACCACGGAGGGATAATATCCATAGCTCTCCCGAGTGCGACCTCGTGCATAACCCCTGTGTGAGAGGGGGATCCCAGAAAGCCTATACGACAATTGGATTTCACTCTCTCTACTGCAAGATACTAAGTTTGTTTGATAGCTTTGGAAAGTTATCCTTTCAACCTATTCCAAAGCTCTACACCTTAAACTAATGTAGGTTTGCTAACAAAGATGTAAAAAGTCTGATAAATTTTAGTTAAGCATTGATTTTAGTGGTTGTTTCTTACTTAGAGGTGTATGAGAGTGAATACTGATGATATTATGACTCAGTTCCCAAAACATGCATAAGAAATGATAAGCAGTCTTTTCTTTCAATGGATGTTTATTTTAAGGGAAGGAGAAGAATTTTCCTTTCACTTTAAAACACCAAGATGCAATGACCTCATGCAATAGTCCTCAATAAGTAATCCAATACAATGATAAAATGTTTATATGTGACTGATGATTAGTTGGATGTAAAGCTTCCTATGCTAATTGGACTGCAAGATCTGTGAGATTAAAACAACCAGAAGAAAACTCCACATAAACAAAAACACACCCTTGTTGTGATCAAACAAGAGAAAGAAAACCAAAAAATCAAAAGGAAGGAGAAAGAGCTTGGACAATATGACTCAAAGATCAGAAAGAAAAGTAGAAAATACCTTTGAAAAACCCTTACAAAGTTTTCACTCATTCAGACAAATGAAAAGAAAATGACAAATTGCCTCCAAATCGTGAAGGATGAATTGCAAAGTAAGGAAAAATGTCAAAAAATCCAAACAAAAGAGGATGAATCCTTAGAAAACAGGGTACTGAGGGCTAATACCAATATGGACTGAAAGTATGAGACCCTGAGCAAATGTACAAAGCAGAAACTAAACCCAAAAATTTGAAAAACTAGAAGATTTTCCACAAAAATGGGAGCGCTCTGGTGTAATGTGCAACAGAGTGTTATAACACTCTATGTAATACCTTTAGGGAGCGTTGGCGCTCTGATAACAAGGAAGAGGAGCACCCTACTTCAAAAAACTCAGTAAAAATTCAAGAAACCTTAGCCAATCAAGGTGATCATGATGACACAAAGAGGCAATCAAACCATTCTAAGAATACAAAATTAAATGGATAAGATCAAGTGAGTGGAAAAAGGGCCAAGACAAGATCTAGGAAAGGAAACACAAATCAGATTTCTTCCCTAGCGGAGTCACCAATTTCTATTGTAGAAAAATCTTCGTGCGGACAGGTAGACCTCCTCTTGAGAGCTAGACCCTTAACTCTAAAACAAAAGGTGCTTAACATGGACACTGACTTCCTTTTAGATCTAATCAAGATGATAAACAAAAGAGAAGGAGAAAGGTGTGTACCTTATGAATGTCATTTGTCCCTGCAAGTTCCAAGATGAGCTTTGATCTTGAGCTCCTTGGTAGGTCCTACAAGACAAACAAAAGTACAAAAGACTTCCTACTCTACTGAGATTAGCTAAAACATAGATCCATCTACTACAGACAAACTTATATGGAACAAGTACAAGTTTGAAAGAAACAAGCCAAGCATTGATTGTATTAATGACAACAACAATGAAGAAAATTTACAGCCATAGATGTGAGTGCAGCAGCTTCATCAAGCTCTCCTTGTCCAACCCTTGCTCAAAAGCTCCACGATCAAAATGACAATACTTTCACTAATTATTCTCCTCCACTTCTCATGAGATCATAAGTTTGGTATCTCTAAACTCCTCTCCCTCTCTCCTCCATGGAAATCCCTCATTATATAGGATTTGGAGACTTAACCACCATGGAGAGGATCTCTCATTAGATCCACTAAGAAAGGGATCTCTAAGATATTTAGAGAGAAAATATATCTTAAGGATTTTGGGGAGGAAATATCTCTCAACGATTTTAAGGAGGAAATATTTCAACCATCCATGAGATCCTCAACCTTCCCTAAAAAATAGGAAACCAAATTTGAGATGGATTCTCACACTTAATTACTTTCTTTTTCATGAATATTAATAATAATTCATGTGCACTTTATTCTCACACTTAATCAATTTCTTTTCCATGAATATTAATAATAATTCATGTGTACTTGGTATTTTGGCCTCCATGTAATATATCCCTCCTCCAAATTGACTAGGGATTGTGACATAGGTTATTCCATCGTGCCAAGGTGTATGAGACACTTATATGACACTTTATGACACTTAGGGCGAGGTACCTAGGTGTGCAAATTTCATGTGTAACAGGCACCCACAGCATAGTCTGACGCATCAGTCTCAATCTCAAAGGGTTGTTGTAGGTCTGGTAGTGAAAGTACTGAGGCTGATCACAAGCGCTGCTTCAAATCATCGAACACTTGTTGTTAGGGCCAACCCCATGCAAATTTCACCTTACCACCACCCCTGGTTATTTGGCTGAGGGCCCGTGCAATATGGGAGAAGCCCAACACAAACCTGCGATAGAAATTGGCAAGGCCCAAGAAGCTTCAAAGCTCAGTGAGTGTGGTTGGGGCTGGTCAGTCACGGATGACTTGGATCTTGGCTAGATACACATTTACGCCATGTTGATCAATGATGTATCCTATGTAATGGACCCTGTCCATGCCGAAGGAGCATTTTTTCAAGTTGGCGTATAGCTTGTGCTGCCGCAGGGTGTGAAGAACCTGTTGAGTATGCTACAAGTGTTCGGCCCAAGTCTTGCTGTAAATGAGAATGTCATCCAGATACACCAATACAAAATTATTGGTGAATGGTTGCAAAATATCATCCATCATCCTCATGAAAGTGGCTGGATCATTTTTCAGACCAAAGGGCATGACCAACCATTCAAAAAGGCCTTCCTTTGACTTGAAGGAGATCTTCCATACATCTGTCTATTCTATCGGGACCTGGTGGTAGCCAGACTTCATATCAAACTTACTGAAGTATTTGGCCCCCATGAGTTGATGAAGGAGGTCGTCGATTCAGGGAATCGGGTATCGGTTTCTGACTGTGATTTTATTCAGAGCCCAATAATCAATACAAAGTCACCAGGTTCCATCTTTCTTCTATACCAACATGATTGGGCTCCCGCAAGGTGATGAGCTAGGATGGATGTGCCCCTTGTGGAGAAATTCTTAGATCTGTCACTTGATCTCCTCATTCTCTAACAAAGAGCGGCGATAGACTGGCCCATTGGGTAGAGGTGCGTCGGGGGTCAGATCGATGGGGTGCTTGACCTGGCAGTGCAGAGATACCCCAGTAGGTGAGGAGAAGATATCTTAGTATTCTTCCATGACCTTATCTACTTGCTTCTGCTCTATGGAGAGGTCGGTCACAGAGACCCTGGATGTGGCTGTGATCTTTCTCTCATTCTGAGAGTGAATCATGAAGAAGACAAACTTCCCCGTCTGAGAGATGACCTTCCTGCATTGCTTAGTAGAGATCAAGGAAATAGCACTAGGTGGGACAGCCTCGAGTATCCTATACAATTTCCTATTCAAAGTAATAATAACACTACGAGGCCTAGACTCATATACAACATGAAGTTTCCATAAATAAGGTTGGCCCAAAAGAACATCACAAACTTTGAGAGGAACAACATCACATAATACCTCGTCTTTCAAGGGATTGATGTTGTACGACAGTCGGCACTGTTGGCTGACACGGAGATCGCTTCCTTGGCGGAGCCATCCAATGGTTTAGGGTTGTGGGTGCAGTGTTGTCAGTAGGGCCAACCACTTGATGACCTCTGCTGAGATGAGGTTCTTCTGGCTACCACTATCAACGATGAAGTGCAATGGGGTGCCTTCTACCCACATCTGTGAATGGAAGAGTTGCTCTCCTTCTTCTGGCTCGTCTGGTTCACCATGTTGGAGCTTGGTGGTAGCAATGGTGGCACTGGGTTTCGCATCAATGATTCATCTTTCCCTTTCTGGTTCTGACTTAGAGTCAGAACCCACATCTGATTCAAAGGCTTTCACTTTGGCCACTAGTGACTGCTTTGAGCAGCAATCAACAGTGTTATGCCAAGGGCTCTTATGGAAGACACACCACTTCCCGGTTTCTCTCTTTGTCTTTCCAGTGTCCTTCTTTGCTTGCTGCGTGGACTAGTTGTCCTAATATTGTCCATCTTTGCTTTGTCCTTTGTTATGTGGGTTGGGGCCACCCTTTCCTGACTTTTTTTGTGAGGGGTTCCCTGGCCCAAATTGTTGTCTCTTTTGTTTGAGCTTCTGCTCGATTTTGACGGCATATCAATAGGCCATTCCCAAGGATGAGATGTCCAGAAATTCCATTTTAGTCTGGATGTATCTATGCAGAGCACTACGATACTTGAGCACCAGATGTCACTCTGTGTAATGATCCCAAGCCATTATGCAAGGATCATCACGGTTTTGGTGTCTTTTTAAAACTTTTTCTGGTTGTGGTATTTCATCAAACACTTTGTTGATCTACTTGTTTAGATGTTTTTATATGTGTGTATGCAGAAAGAGATAAACATGGAACATACCTCAACCATATGCAATAAGATAGACAAGCCAAAACATATCAAATCTTCTTATTTATAAAATAGAAGAACCTGCTACAATGGAGATGCCAATCTGGAATGCTCAACAGATGGCCAATATGATATACAATGGATAACAAGTATGAGTTGTTACAAAATGCTCCCGACAATACAAAATAAGCCTCCAAAGGTTAGATAAGAGATGAAGACCAATGCCAAGTGCCAAACCCCTCACTGCTGGAAGATGCCATGCCCTGCTAGATAACTGAAGCTCCCCAACAATTCGGCCCTGGTGCCAAAGATGCCCAATCACCTCCAGAAAGATGAAAAACAGTAGATCGGGTGATGGTAAGAACAACCCAAGTGCCCGAATCTCCAAGATCCCTCTCAATCTCTGTAGATCTGAACTCCTCCACTGAATGGTGTGCCCCACTGGATGAATGAAGCCCTAGATAATTCAGCTCTGATGAAGGAGGCCACCAAATGCTCTGATACTCTCCACAATGATAGATCAGGACACTGCAATGAGAACCCAATTGCTCAAATCCTCAAAATACCGGCTATATCCTTAGATCTAGCTACCCTCCAAATATTGGTGCGCCCTCCTCTTGGAAAAACGACCCACTCTCAATACAAATCGATCATCCACTGAAAGACTCCGAAAAACCACCAAGAATGATGCCAAGACACCTACAAAGGAAACCCAATACCTGGAATTCCCGGAATCCCTTCTCCTCAGCTAGGACGAATCTTTCCTCAATGAATGGTGCGCCCCCCCTTGCTAGAAACCCCCAACTAGTGCGTCCTCTCTCTACAAGCAACTGATGTGGAATCCTCTTGCAACTTAGTAGATCTGGAACTAGAATGGTGTGGGAGAGTATTTCATCTCTGAGACCAAGCTTGGGACAAGCTAGGTGGAATCTTTCACCACCGAATCGTCCTCTAGGGTTTGTTATGTCAAAACCCTCAAAACCCCCAATGTTGGGCTCACTAGCTAAAGCCAGATATCAAAAGATAAACATACATGAATAAATGAGAAGAGGCCCTTGTCTTTCCTTTATACTTTTGTCTCACCTTGTCCCTCCAAAGTGACTTTCATTTTATTAATATGTAATTAATTAATTAAATCGCTTTAATTAATTAATTAACCTTTTTACCTCTGAAAAGCTCCTTATCTCTCCTTGTGGCTTCCCTAGCCACTGAAAGTCACTTCTATCCATCCCATCCTATAGTGTTGCTTCTCCCAATTCCAATGAGATATTACACTGAGAGGTTCCTCCAAGTAATGTGCCCAACATGAACTCTTTAGTAAATTTCATTGACTTATAGCTCAAAATAGTCAAAATCATGAAAATCGTCGGAATGCAACGAAACCAAAGCCAACCTATGCGGAATGGATCATAATGATGGAATATGATGAGTAATGAAAGATGGACCCCACAATGCCTCTCAACAACGCCTGTACTTGCTATAACCTCCATCTAGCTACCTTGGTCATCATAAATCTCTGCACTGTGATGATGTCCCAAAGTGGGGACATTATAGTCCTCCCTGCTAGAAAATTGCTTGTCCTCAAGCAATACCCAAATCCCTCCAAGTAAAATACTAGGATCCCATGTCCACCTGTGGGGTACACGGTAGAACCCATCCAAAGATGAACAATATTACACTCTACCCCCTGGATCCCATATCAGGAAGTGAACTGCGATACTCTGCAAAGCATAGTCGTGAAAGATATCAGCCCTGTGAACCTCCTGCACCTGACATATGGCCTCATCTCGAAATGAGTCCACCCTCCAAATATCTACCAAGATCCACATGGCCTCCATCAACTGCTCATGGTGATGCCAGCATGAGGTGCTGCCAAACCTCCATGAGACTCCCTCACGCTCTGTGCTCCCCTCAACACTGAAGCTAAATGGAAATTTAGAACAACTTTCCCCTGCAAAGGTCCACTCTCTCCTAACTATCAGTGAAATGCTCAACCCTACAATCCCTGGGTCCCATGATAACCTCTGTCGAAGATCACCATGCTGACACTTCACTACTCTAACCATGACTATCTTCCCCCTGCATACATCCTGAATCCTCCTCTTCTGGATCCTCAAGCTGAAACACCTGTGACCACCAGACCTGTTGTCCAGAAACTGTATATGTAAAGGTATCTCTGTATAAGAAGTATCTATACAAACATCTCTATACCCCATCATGATGATCACGTGGAAGGAAGGGTCTCACCCCATAGGACAAGTACCTGTAGACCCACTCCAAACCAAACCAAGGTGGAGTGTGTGCCTCTCTGGTGCAACCTGGGTCAACATGAGCATCGTGCTAACAAAATGGACTCCTAGGTACCATGGCAGGCTTGGAAGTTTATCACTTCCAGTCTCCTCTAACTTCTCCTGTGCTGGGCTGATCACTGTCGGAAGCCCTCTATGTTCATTTTTCATCTCTTGGTCTATGATGCTCACCATCACATACCAAGTCTCAACTATCTGTCTAACACGGTCCACCTCTGACCTATTGTATGCCATAAAAGTACTCCTGTCATGTAGTCTCGGCCTACTCACTCTCCATGTCCCCAACCACAGCCTATCCTCCCTCATGCTACTGTCTATGATAAAAGTGTCAAGACAGGCTAATAGAAACATCTACAGCTGACTATAGGACTTGGAGGTGTCACATGCTTTGGTCTATCCCAAGGATTCGACTAGAAGATCATCCATTGGTATCCATGAAAGATGCTCTCCTATGGTCATCATCGAATCCCCACCATCCAGTACAACCGGAAGTAACCCCTCTGACGGTTGCTCAACCAACCTCCAACTGTCATCTCCCATGCAACTACTGATATGGTGAAGGTGATCTCTCATAACTAGGTGTTGTTGCAAAGGAGTGACACCTGCATGCTCCACTAAGTGTGTCTCCTCTGTGCAAGGCACTATACCCCTCTGAATGCCACCATACATCTCGACATGACTCTGTGAACTATCCCTCATCACCGTATGCTCCTACATACTCATGTCGTCTCCTGCAGACTCATGATGCAGCATAGATCCTGGGCATAATACTGGATCGACCTCTACCAGAAGGTCACCCTCTCTCGGAACAAAAATGGAAGTGTCCTCCATCAACTGGTGCTCCTCTGCTAGACCACCAACATCCTCTAACCATGTGACCGAAGGATAGATCATAGTGTCGACCAGGATAAATGAAGTGGATCTCTGACGGATCTCCTCAAGAAGGACATCTGATCTAGATTTTGATTCTTGAAGGGTTGTATGTGTGCCTCTCAAGAATCCTCGAGTGCTCTCCAACTCCTGAGTGAGTCGATCTACCTCCAAATCCTACTCCCTTAGAGCCTCATGATACATCTCACTAACCCTCAGTAGATAATCCCTGTCTGTCAACAACTGCTAGTAGTCAGTCCTCATCACAGATACACTCTCCCTGAGAGTATGAAAGTCATCCATGGAAAATCCTTCATCTGAGCTACCCTATGTCACTAATGCTCTCCCACAGTAATTTGCCATCACTGCACGCATGTCATCAATACATATAGTGGCTACCATGATCATAGCCTCACTAACTCTCAACTGTGATGCTAAGTGGTGTGACTCCTGATCATGGTCATGTTGAGTTGCTATCTCAGACCCCTCACTGCTAGTGCCAACTCTAGAATCCCCAAAAACACCCTCTGTATAAGATAACGTGCTCAATTTGCCACTGTATACGGTGCTATTGGGTCTGTCCATACGTAATTGCACATCATCCTCAACTGCTAGCTCCCTCTGAATCATACTGTATCTGGTGTGAGGAGTTGTATCCTCCTGTGCACTCAACCTGCTACTATCATATGTGCCTGGATCCCATATAGATGTATCCAAACTCGTGCTATGGTCATCCTGACTGCTAAAGAGTGCATCCTCCTCCATGCAATCTGATCCTGGAAGTAAGTGATCCATCCACCTGTCAGTCTCTGCAATTTTCTCAACCAATGGAGTCGCCAATAGTTGTGACCCTATCTCCTCTGGTTGCCCTGTATGTGTGAGGTCAACTGTCAGTACATCCTGTACCTCCTCCTGGATCTGTGGGTCTACCTGTCCATGGTGTGCATCCCTCACAAGGCTCATCAATCACACCTGACGTGCCACTGATATCCTCATGTGACGTGGCTATCATGGGTGTCTGAACAGGTGACAGATGTGTCACGACCCCCATAGGAGGCTGGTCATCTGTAGGTGAAAACACGTGTGTCTCCTCACTAGTGTCACTACTCTGCAGAGACAAAAAGACATCAAGGGTATGGGATATGTCTGTTGAGACACTAGTGCTATCGTCCTGTCCATCCAACTGCCTATCCACTACACAAGGGTCATCATCCTCCTCAAGCGTGCAAGTATCACTAGCCTCTGTGTAAGAGTCATCATCACTATCCTCTGAGGTAGAGTCACTATCACTAGCCTCTGTACAAGAGTCACTATCATCATCCGACTGCTTTGACTCCACATCTATCGCTCCATCCTCACACACCTCATCCTCACTGTCATGACATGCCTCAATAATGTGCTCCTGATCCTTACCCCTGCACCTATGATCTAGTTCCCACAGCCCCTTGCAACTATGGCAAGGTTGCATGCTCCTACTGGGCGTGGGGTTTCTCTGTTCTTCCGACCATCTAGCTGCTTCTTTTTTCTTTTCACCTGCTATGATCATCCCATGTAAAGTATCCCATTTGCTCCAATGGGGATTTCTATAGACTGCATATTGTAGGAAGGTCATTGTAGCCTTAGTTTCCTCGCTAAGGCTGTCATACATGATCTCCAACCATGGTATCTCAAAGGCTATCTTATCCATTTCTTTCCAACTATCCATTTATCCCTATGAAAGACCCCTCAGGTTTGCAGGATTTTAGCTCTGATACGACTGTAATGATCCCAAGCCATTATGCAAGGATCATCGCGATTTTGGTGTCTTTTTAAAACTTTTTCTTGTTGTGGTATTTCGTCAAACACTTTGTTGATCTAATTGTTTAGATGTGTTTATATGTGTGTATGCAGAAAGAGATAACCATGGAACATACCTCAACCATATGCAATAAGATAGACAAACCAAAACATATCAAATCTTCTTATTTATAAAATAGAAGAACCTGCTACAATGGAGATGTCGATCTGGAATGCTCAACAGATGGCCAAGATGATATACAATGGATAACAAGTATGAGCTGCTACAAAATTCTCCCGACGATACAAAATAAGCCTTCAAAGGTTGGATAAGAGATGAAGACCAATGCCAAGTGCCAAACCCCTCACTGCTGGAAGATGCCACGCCCTACTGGATAACTGAAGCTCCCCAACAATTCGGCCCTGGTGCCAAAGATGTCCAATCACCTCCAGAATGATGCCAAATAGTAGATCGAGTGATGGTAAGAACAACCCAGGTGCCCGAATCTCCAAGATCCCTCTCAATCTCTGTAGATCTGAACTCCTCCACTGAATGGTTCACCCCACTGGATGAATGAAGCCCTAGATAATTCGGCCCTGATGAAGGAGGCCACCAAATGCTTTGAAACTCTCCACAATGATAGATCAGGACGCTGCAATGAGAACCCAAGTGCTCAAATCCTCAAAATACCGGCTAGATCCTTAGATCTAGTTACCCTCCAAATAATGGTGTGCCCTCCTCTTGGAAAAACGACCCACTCTCAATACAAATCGATCCTCCACTGAAAGACTCTGGAAAACCACCAAGAATGATGTTAAGACACCTGCAAAGGAAACCCAATACTTGGAATTCCCGGAATCCCTTCTCCTCAGCTAGGACGAATCTTTCCTCAATGAATGGTGCGCCCCCCCTTGCTGGAAACCCCCAACTAGTGCGTCCTCTCTCTACAAGAAAATAATGTGGAGTCCTCCTGCAACTGAGTAGATCTGGAACTAGAATGGTGTGGGAGAGTATTGCATCTCCGAGACCAAGCTTGGGACAAGCTAGGTGGAATCTTTCACCACTAAATCATCCTCTAGGGTTTGTTATGTCAAAACCCTCAAAACCCCCAATGCTGGGCTCACTGGCTAAAGCCGGATATCAAAAGATAAACATACATGAATGAATGAGAAGAGGCCCTTGCCTTTCCTTTATACTTTTGGCTCTCCTTGTCCCTCCAAAGTGACTTTCATTTTATTAATATTTAATTAATTAATTAAATCACTTTAATTAATTAATTAACCTTTTTACCTCTGAAAAGCTCCTTATCTCTCCTTGTGGCTTCCCTGGCAACTAAAAGTCACTTCTAGCCATCCCATCCTGTAGTGTTGCTTCTCCCAATTCCAATGAGCTATTACACTAAGAGGTTCCTCCAAGTAATGTGCCCAACATGACCTCTCTAGTGAATTTCATTGACTTATAGCTCAAAATAGTCAAAATCATGGAAATCGTCGGAATGCAACGGAACCAAAGCCAACCTGTGTGGAATGGCTCATAATGATGGAATATGATGAGTAATGCAATCTATACCCCACAATGCCTCTCAATAACCCCTGTACTCACTATAACCTCCATCTAGCTACCTTGGTCATCATAAATCTTTGCACTGTGATGATTTCCCAAAGTGGGGACATTACACTCTGAATCTTTGATACCCAACTTGGTGCGCAAGGTATGGAAGATATTTGTGAAATCTGGTACTGCTTGGTCTCTTTCTTACCGCAGTGTGGTCCATTTGGTATATAAGTTGTCATAACTTTCGACAGGGTAGTATTGTTCCTTAATAGCATTCCTAAAGGATTCCCAGGTGGATGTGACTGTAACTAATGAGGGTTCCTCTGTTTCCTTTTACTCATAGAAAGTTTCCCACCAATCTTTAACATGGGGAACAGCTTTGAGGAGTGCAAAATTAATCTTTTCTCTATTCAAAAAGTTATGGATAGAAAAATACACTTCTAGTAGATTCAAGCACTTGTCTACAGCATCTACATCTATCTAACCTTCAAATATAGGAATATCAAAGTTTATTTGTACCTTGAAGGGGGTGGTGCCTCCACTTGAAGAAGATGTGTTGCCTGTTGGTATCCGTCAAAGGATTTGCGTGAAATTTTCCATCATCTCATTCCTCTGTTGTGTGAAGGCTTCCTCAATCAACAGTTTGAAAGGATCTCATGTCCCTTCATCTTTATTTTCTTCTTCCATGAGAGGTCGCTTGGGTGTGCGAGAGCTTTTGTCCTCAAGAGAAACAAGCTCGAGACCCAAATCTTTGTACTCTAACCTCATTGAGAACATGCATTAAGACGACAAGCAGTAGACCGCTCTGATACCACTGATCCGGATTTTATGAGCAGAACGAAATGAGCACAGATTATTACCAGATTCTTAACACCAAATAATAGAGATACAGTAAAACTGGTTTTCTATTCAATAAGGAAATAAGCTGAAACTGTAAAATGCAATGGAAAACAAGCTTGCTGGAATGGTGGCAGCTTATCTCTGAGAAGAGATGTGACGGCGGCTCTCATTCGCAAGAAGATGATTACAATGAGGCTCTCAAGGCCTTTTTACAATAAACGGGAGTTTCAAAAACCCTAAACATCCAAAAACCTAACCATAGGATATGAAGAACCAAAAGTCATGTGGGCCGCGCTTGGGTAAGTCAGTACATCAACTTCCTGGGGTCGTAAATTTTGCATACGATCTCCATTTTAGGCGTATGATAGCCCATTGGAAATATCTATCCGAGGACTACAACAGTTGCACAAAATTTCACGATGAAATTTTGCAACTGCAACATACCCCAAAAAATGTCGTTTAGCGCCTCAAAATAGCTCTGAAAGTTCAGGACCCGAAAACTGCTAAAAATAGTAAATTATCAAAATTGCTAGAAAGTTGTTTTGAGCCAGCTGGAAAAGATGGGTGGCCACCGATATCCACCTGGATCAATTGGCATCTAGGAGCTAGTCATCTATGGCTTTGCTAGTTTCACCTAATTCTAACCGAGATAAGTGGTTGGGGCCAACATTTATCTTTTGGGGATTTATAATAACTTCAAAACAGACTTCCTAGAATAACAAAATCCATATGCAAATCCTTCCTTCCAATACAAGCTTATTAACCAAATACTTCAAAGCTTAATGATTCGGGAAAAAATTGAAATGTCCTCCTAACAAGTAGTTTTTGAACTTCTATAGAGAATATACCATAGATAAACCTTCCCTTTCTGTAGTCGTATAGTTTCACTCGATCGTAGATAGCTTTATACTAGCAAAAGAAATAGGATGATCCAAATTACCTTCACCAGGTTGCACAAGAACAACACCCAAAGCAGTACTAGAAGCATCAATGTGAACATGGAATTCAACTTGCTAGTTAGGATATGTCAAAATAGGAGCACTACTTAACTTCTCTTTCAATATGTTGAAAGTTTGATCACATTCAGGAGTCCAACAAAAAACTTCATCCTTCTTCAAAAACTTCATTAGAGGGGCAATTATACTTGCACAATTTATGATGAACCTATGATAATATCCAGTATGACCTAGAGTGGATCACAATTGCTTGGTAGTTATAGGGGGGGGCATATTAAGAGTACCTTAACAGGATCAACCAAAACTCCTTCTTTGCAAACAACATATTAGTTTGGTTTTTATCCATCACTTGTAAGGATATCTATGGATTGAAACAAGATTGACAAAGATCTCGAAGATCCTAAATATTTGGAGGGGCTTAGACATATGACCTTTAAGGAATATGTAGGAACAAGAGAAGTTAGAGACACTCTATCAGGTAATTCCAGTAGTTCATATACTCATCCTCTAGGACATGTTTTTTGCAGAGAAGGAGTTTTTTGTTGATCCTGTTAAGGTAGTTTTTACTCTTAGTTTTTTACATAACCATAGATCAACTACTTTCTGGGATTTACTTAAATACTCCAAATGAACAAATGACTCTCTGACTATCCTCAATTGATGAGGTTTAAAATTGAGGCTTGTTTCTGCAACTGCAAGTGTCGACAGACCAGGAATATGTCTAAACATATCTACTACATTTTTTAAGAACTCCTTTTGTTGAGAAGGATCATACTTGGTATTATCTATCATATCCTTTTGAATATTAATTCAATGCAGACTCTCTGCATCTGCACCAGTATTTTTTCCTCCCCTAGCAATAAGATTAATAGTAGATCCACTCCTTTGGCTACATTTCTTGGCTCAAAATTGATCTAATTGGCCCCTCTCTTCCTGGCGTGATCTTCACACTTAGAGATAATATCAGGGTAGTCCTTGGTAGCATGATTATTTTTCCTACAATGTGAACATTGGGATTTTTTGGGAAGCAGACAATATATCACAAGATTCCCTTTCTCATCATAGTTATAACAATGAACTAGTCCTCTTTCACCAATTCATCCACCTCTATGACCCCCTCCATATCCTCGAGGTCCTTCATTCACTTGAAATGCAGTTCAATCCAACCTATATACAAGTGCATATAAAGCACTAAATTGATCAATATTGTGAGTGGGAGAACCATAGGAATCACAGTACAATATATTCAAAGCAGCTGAATAGTTCTACAAAAAAGGACAATACCATGGGGGGTGGCCTCAGTTTCTACATATTTCACATTATTCATTACTCTAAACCCTATGGTTATTGAAAAAAGCATGATACTAGACCGACTCATGGAAATATGTTATGGCAGCAACTTGCACAACTCCTCCTAATGGTCTAGCATGTGGTGGTACCATTGTAGCACTAGAAGGCCTGACGCCTATTAGCCTCAGACATTTCTTCACTGAGTCACCTTCTGTGTAACATCCTGTACACAAAACTTGTGGTTGACCTGTCTTAGGAAGGGTCAACTCTTGAATATTTTCAGTCAGTGCAGATATTTGACCCTACAATTGCAAGAGACGCATGTCTTCGGGAGGTCTCATAACCCTAAGACTCCCCAGATATCCATTCATGGCTTCAATATTCATATCTTGCTACAATGCTTCTACAAGAGTGGATATCCTCTGTTGTGTCAAAGGGATGTGAGTCAAAGGTAGTAATCCTTGAATGAACCATTCCCTTTGGTGATCTTCGTGAATGGGATTTTCCAGCTTACCTATTTCATCCTTGAATCTCTGATTATACTCCCATGCAGATCCATTGTCCCTCTATTTTATATCCCACAACTTGGTAATTTCTTGTTGTTTCAATTGTGGTAATCTAAACTCTACAATAAATTTGTGTTGTACTTGAACGAGAGTGAATGCTTGACCTTGAATCCATGGTTGAATGTTCTTCATATACCGTTTTAGAGCTCAACCTCTCAGAGTGGTCTGAAACTGAACCAGTTTATTTGCATCTAGAATCCCTCATGACCTCCATATGGATTCACATAGAAACCAGTGTTATTCAACATCTTCATCCCCCTTTCCCCAAAAATTAGGGTATCGAATAAGGGACCTTGCAATTTGTATTTCCATTGATGGACTTATATACCCTATTAGAATGAATGCATGAGGTCCTCATTGTGATATAATGGTAGAAATCACCACACTTCCACTACTACTACCCAATAAACTTACAGAACTCAAAGAACTAGGAAAAACATAAGTTTTACAAGGATGTACTAAATAAATTACCAATTTTGTTGATGACGCTAGGGGAATAGGTGATTCAATGTTGGTTCCTTTTCATATGGAATGGATTTATTTGATCTGGGGGGTCTCTTTGTCTTGCGATGTTACATTTAATTCCTGATGCAAACTAGTATCTTCTGAAGTTACATGTTCAGATTATTCCACAACTCCTTCTAAGGTTTGGGTTGAATCTTCTTCATCAGTGGTAGAATATACCCTTACTCTTTCATCTACCTCCTCTGAACACTCTTCCTCTTGTCTAATACCTCAAGAACCTTCACCTCTCACACCAACCATATGATTTGATCTCCTTCTGCAACTGATTGGTTTGATTCATTGTTGTATTCATTTGGTCCCGCCACCATTTTTCAACAATGGCAACCCTCCTCAGAGATCATTCTTCTCTTTCACTCTTCTCTTGTCGACCCCCCATTCCTCAAAGAAAACTTCTCTTTATCTTACCTCATGAACCCTCCCATAAATCACCCTTCCCTAAGCATTGGTGTTTAAGATGCCATGTCACCTAAAGAAATAGAAAACAATCATTCTTCTACCAACAAGACTTTGATCCACAAAGGTATCACCCACAATAGTCTGCCTTTGTATCCTTCTATGAATACAACTTCTACTTTTGAAAAGGCTTGGTGTTTTTCTACAGCAAATTCATAATATACCCTTCAAGAGTATTTTGCACCCAGAAATCTACAGCTCGTGAGATCTAGTGATCCAGATGATGAAGGGCTACTAGACTCTCATAAGTCTAGTCATAGATATTCTAGTCTTGATATTTTTACTCTGGGGCTTATTTCAGTTGATCTAACCACTGGAACAACTCTTTAGGGAATTTAACCTAGAAGATCTTGTATTGGTCATTAGCAGGTTCATAATAGAAAATAGTATATTTCACAACCCTAAAACTCGTTTGCCGCAAATCGACCTCCTGCCTTATGAACGCATCACACTTTTGTTCCCCACATTTTTCAATATTAGAATTGTAGATTCGATGAGTCATCCTCTAAAAACTCCCTTTGAATATCGATCCTAACAACGAAACCATTTATTGGTGCAAAATCGAGACCATAGTTCTTGACAGTTACCAACAAAATGATCTCATTGTAGTCTAGGAATAATGGAATTTTCAACCTTCCACAAGGGAAGGAGGTCTCACCTAAAGCATAGCCAAGATTTTTATGGTTAAGGGAGTTATAGGTAATACATCACTAGATCTATTTCTACATTATTTAGATCCATAGTTTAACCATTGAAATCAAGTTGCGATAGTATTCGGATAATACATGGAAAAGAATAAAAAAATGCACTGTGGAAATGTAGATCAATTCATATAAAAACAAACACAGTAAAATTTAGAGGTCCCAAATCACAACTTTTCATTAACTGCAGTAGTATAGAAAGATTCATACACTTTGGATCCAACAAATTACTTCTCAAAATACATAGACCTTCAGTACATTGTCTCGACCAGCAAGATCCATCTCTTACACCTTAGCATGATAACCTTGCAGGATTTATTATAGACTCAAGGCACAATACATGCTAAGCAATGACATTAATAGAAATGAAAGCCATTTGTAACAAGAAGAACCACCAATAGCATTAACAATAACAACAAAAAACAACTAACCATCGACAACCCTTTTCCTTTACATTGCTATTTTATTTACACTTTCATGCCTTTGACAAAGTCAATTGACTAAACAAAATCTGTGTTTTTATGCCCCTTATATCTCCTTTATCCATCCACGGTACTGCATTTTCCATCGATTTCTAAGCTACTAGTTGTCGCATGATGCATTTGAATGTTTTGGCCATGGTTGTCATCCTTATCTTGTTTTCCAAAAATGAAGGGACCAATAGATACCAATAGTTAAATATCTTTCTTACCTAGAGAGGGAGGATAGAGCTTGAGAAAGAGAAGAGCCCTGCACAATTTGATATATCCATGGGACATAGCACCTAAAAACCCTATTTAAAAATACTTTTTGGACACTATTTTGAAATTTTCTATATATTTTTGTTTTGAGTCTCTCCATTTCTTTTGGGACAGTTAAAACTTTCCTTATCTTCTGAATGGGTTTCCTACATAGGTACAGATGTCTAGTTGATATCATGCACTTGACTTGAAGTAGTGATGTTGTGAGCATGTTTATACTTCAAAATATTTTGGAAAATCATGTCCAATGTAGATGATTGGAGAGTCAAAGAATTACCACTGACTCGACAAGGCTAAGGATAATTCAAGAATAGAGTAAAGTTGCATAAGAAGGAGAAAATGAAGTATTATTCAATCTCTAAATTTCTTGGAACACAAGGCCACAATGATTAGCTAGTAGGATTTGAGCAATTAGAAGTGAAATTGAATTCTCAAACAACCTAGTGACATAGCCCATTTAGACGAGTTGATATGTGTCTAGTGTTTCACAAGGATTAGTCTTTTCCAAGAATTTGCATAAATACTTGTTGCATTATGACACATTAATTTTTTAAACCACATGTAGCGCTAACATTTGTGATTTATTTTTCATAATATTTCCCCTTCTTACTACCTATCTTAAGCCGCATTTAGCACTAACATTTTCACTTTCTTTTTCAAAATATTTTCCTTTACTACTGCATATATTTTACTCATCGTTTACTGAAGGTTTGATCTTTTAGTTGTATTCTGGTTTCGATTTGAGCTTTATATTTTTATTTTAATTGCATAGTCAGATATGCTTCCACCTTTTCTTATGAATGTGGTTTCAATGTTGTTGGCCCTTGACCAAGTTTTGGGAGATCCTTGGTCAAGTTTGACCTATTTTGGGACTTCGACAGCCTGTCGAAGGAGGAGCGCAAGATGAAGCAGAGATCGCAGGATCTCGACCCCTTTTTGGGTTCCTTTTGGGATTTGGGAATATGTAACAGGTATGGGAATGTTGGCACATGGGTTTACCCATGCTTAGGCCTATTTTGTAATATATAAATAGATGTCTAGGTGATGTAAGAAAGGAGAGGGAAGAGGCATCTATGTGATGTTGTGCTAAGTGCAAGTGTGGCTTGTAAATGCTTTGTGCATACTATGAGAGACTTGCAGAGCTAAGTGCAAGTGGTTGTAATAGACTGTGAAGGGATTTGTGTTGTAATGCAAGGATGGAGGATCTAGCGAGGTGCGCAGATCTCGTGTCCTATGCGGAGTAAGGATTTTGTGGCTCTGTGCATGTATCTGATTGAAGACACTAATAAAAAAGAAGAGTTGGTGGACATAGCCCCAAGGTGGGGGTGAACCACATATATTTTGTGTTTCTCTGCTTTGTGCGATGTGTTGGTGTACTTATGTGTTATATGCTAAGTGCTTGACATAGATAGATAGATAGATATGTTTATACTTTGTGCTTATGATGAATCTGGATGCTAGATCTGACCTCTGTGAACTTGCTTAGTGCTTGAATCTGTTATATTTGATCTAATTCCTTATGCTAAGTGCTTAGATACATTAGATCTGGGTGAATGATGCGATGCGTTGTTTTATCTGCGTAGTAGATATTGGTTAAATATTGATGAAGGTTTACTGTTGAGTGTTCTGTTAAATACTAGAATCATAGATCTATGTCCCAGCTAAGGTTGCAGACATCTGAGTCCTGCAACCACCCCTTCCTCTACCTCGGGTGAGACTTCATATTCTTCGTAGGTGTTTCCGAAGGGGCTGGCAGTTAGGGTTTTGCTGGTGCGTTTTTGTAGCGTTGAACCCTGGGTCTTCCCCTGTGCCAACAAATGGTCCATGCATTGCGCTCTAGCATAGAGGATCAAGGACACCTACGGCAATGTCAAGAAGGGGATGCGAGGCTATAAGGTAGCTTCTATCTAGAGTGGCATAGTGCACCTCGCCTGTTAGTTGATTGCAGAGAAGTTAGTAAGAAATAACCGACCTACCCAAGTCACCGTCTTTGTAGTCGACCTCGCAGGGAAGTGCGTGGAAGGCCTACAGATGAACTAGGTGAAGTACCTGGTGAATCAGTTGGAACTAGACTGTAGAGAAGCACAAGATCAAGGTTATGAATTCCATTTTAGTTGGCTTTTGATCCTTATTACATTCATCACTTGGGAGATGCTAGAAGGTGCGACCTTCCCCGACATCGAGCCATTTGATCCGCTAGCTGCGAAGTTCAATACACTTTGGTATTCCGATGATATGAACAAACAGTGGCATTCAAATATTTTTTTTCATACCTACTACGATTAGCTAAAGAGATCCATCCAGTTTAAGCCTCGCATGACTCTGAACGCTCTACACCGGTTCCAGCCTTTGATGAAGTTCAGCATAGATCAACATTTCATCTATATTATAGCATGCACCGATGAACATAAGCAACAACTTCAGTCCTACAAAAAGCTAACGGAGGAGGACCTAGAGGAGATTACTAAGGAATGGTTCGTTGACATCCTTATCCCCGCCAAACCTGCAGAGATATGTGACATTAGTAGCCCAGAAACTGCACAGGATACACTCGGACCTAGCAGGACAAAGATGACCAAAGAGGTCCAAGGATTAGACAGTGCATCTGTGAAGACTGTTTCCATATCACCAGAGAAAGGAGGTGATGGCGAAGAGTTAGATGAAAAAGAAGTCGAACAAAAGCAAGGAGACAAGGTTGATCCCCTGAAGAAGAGGAAGGGTTTGCCTCCAAAACCTTCTTCCTAGAAGAAATTGAAAGCCTCCATGACCAAGATGCAGACTGTCCTCACCTCTGACAACTTTGACTTCCTCAAAGTAGCCCTGAACGATGCTTCGCTAATAGCAGAAAAATAAGAGGCTAAGAAGGAATCAATGTATGATAGGATTGAAATCAAACTTTGAGGGGTACAGCAGGCAATACAGTCCAGTCACGCAGTCTCCACTATGCCTCTGCCATTGGGAACACCAGAGCTGGGAGACAAGCCAACCCAACTCCACCGATTAGTTAATACAATCGAAACTCACCTTCGACAAGCACAAGAGGAAACAGAACAAGCCACCCAGCTTTTGATGAAAGTACAAAGAGTATTAGAATAGTGTTGAGCTACAGAATAGGAAAAGATTGCCCTCCAAGTGAAGTTCAACGAAGAAAAAGCATAGATACAACAAGGAAAATAACACTTGATCGTCGAGCAACTTGAAGTAAAAGAAACAGTCAACAAAGCACTTCTCTGTGTGAAAGTCATAGAAATAAAGGAAGAAGATTGAGTTACATAATAAGTAGAGCAGCTTGAAGAAGTGATCCAGCATCTACAGCAATGTATTACAGACTTATAACTATGCGTAGTGATCGAGACCCCACAGGATGTGAAGGACCAAAGAGAAGCAACTGTTAAGAGCATAGTTGAGAGACTAAAGGCCCTTGCTATGGAGTACAAGTAGCTGAGTGATCACAAAGCCCTGACATATGAGAGACTCGTTGAGAGTCCAGAATTAAGAGCACTGGAGTCACAACTCCAAGAGGCGAAGTATCAAGATGAAACAATATAGGCATAGTTGAAGCTCTTGTTATTTGTGGAAAGAATGAAGAGATCTCAAGAGCAACGCATCGCCCAGTAGTAGATTCACGTTATTCAGAGCAAAGTTATGGAAGTAACTCAGAGACTCTAACCCGTACAAGATAAGGCATACCAATTGTTCACAGAAGTTGAAGGCCGAGGAGCAGAACTAGAGCAAGTTGTTAATGCAGCTGAACAGTGCCTGGAAGGACCTGTGAACGATGCAGTCATCCAAGCGTTTGTTGAACAAGAGGTCATAGCACAGCAACAAATCAAAGCAGCTCGATCCAAGCTCAAGGCTTTCAAAGTAGAACTTCCTACATTAGAGTGACTTAGGACGAGTCACATGTGAGTGTTGGGGGCCTGTTGGCCCTTGACCAAGTTTTGGGAGATCCTTGGTCAAGTTTGACCTATTTTGGGAATTCGACAGCCTGTCGAAGGAGGAGTGCAAGATGAAGTAGAGATCACAGGATATTGGCCCCTTTTTGGGTCCTTTCTGGGAATTGGTAATATGTAACGGGTATGGGAATGTTGGCCCATGGGTTTACCCATGCTTAGGCCTGTTGTGTAATATATAAATAGATGTCTAGGCAATGTAAGAAAGGAGAGGGAAGAGGCATCTATGTGATGTTGTGCTAAGTTCAAGTGTGGATTGTAAATTCTTTGTGCATACTATGAGAGACTTGCAGAGCTAAGTGCAAGTGGTTGTAATAGACTATGAAGGGCTTTGTGTTGTAACGCAAGGAAGGAGGATCTAGCGAGGTGTTTAGTTCTCTTGTCCTATGCAGAGTAAGTCTTCCGTGGCTCTATGCATGTATCTGATTGAAGAAGCTAACAAAGAAAAAGAGTTGGTGGACGTAGCCCCAGGGTGGGGGTGAACCATGTACATGATGTGTTTCTCTGCTTTGTGTGATGTGTTGGTGTACTTATGTGTTATCTTCTAAGTGCTTGACATAGATAGATAGATAGAGATATGTTTATACTTTGTGCTTATGATGAATCTGGATGCTAGATATGACCTCTGTGAACTTGCTTAGTGCTTGAATCTGCTAGATCTTATCTAATTCCTTATGCTAAGTGCTTCGATACATTAGATCTAGGTGAATGATGTGATGCTTTGTTTTATCTGCGGAGTACATATTGGTTAAATATGGATGAAGGTTTACTATTGAGTACTCTGTTAAATACTAGAATCACAAATATGTGTCCCAGCTAAGGTTGCAGACATCTGAGTCATGCAACCACCCCTTCCTCCACCTCGAGTGAGACTTCATCTGCTTCGTAGGTGTTGCCGAAAGGGCCGGTAGTTAGGGTTTTATTGGTGCATTGTTGTAGCATTGAACCCTGGGTTTGCCCCTGTGCCAACAAATGTTTTATTTTGCAATATTTATTCCCTATAAGGAAACCTACATTTTTTGTTCATTTTTCTTTGAACTCACTGATTGTTGTTGATTATGTACATGTTTCCCAGCCATTTTGTCTCACCTTGGTAGCACCGTGCACAAAAAACATGCCAAAAGATGTCTGCATGTATTTCATGGTTTATCAGATGAACATAAAGACCATGTCGAAAATAAATAAGGGATGATTTAGAATAGTGTGATGGTGATTAGACCATGACCTGAAATAATGACTAATTAGCGGTTATCCTTGCATGTTGGTTGGTGAGCAAGTCTTGTGTAACAAGGGATCCACCCACACTCTTAACAACTTCTCACATGAAGGCTGAAAAGTCAAAGTCTGCATGCTAAAAATCAAAAGAGATTATTTCAATTAGCAAATTGTAGAAAATTTGTAAGACAAATCCCAATAGTTGGTAGTCATTTCCTATTAGGATAAAAAAAAAAAAGGCCATCGCTTCCCCCATCCACCAGATTCTAAGCATATATTAAATTAACTGAGAAGGATTGGGAAACGAAGCACATATAGATCAGGGGACATGTAGATATATTTTTCAAGGATATGGACTCTCACTAGCAACGAAGAAAGGTATATGATGACTTGGTGACTCCATCATGGCTATGGACACTTGTGGGTAGTGGAGAAACACCTGAAGCATAATATATCCATGCTCGATGAAAATCATTTATATATCAAATATATATCATCCATGTGATGAAGATGTCAGTCTGGATCATTGACACAGTTTAAGGAAATAAATCTCATCACCATTCATCCTCTAAACACAACGAATGAGCTCCACTAGTTGGCATGCAATAATCACTAGTGAATCCACTACGATGAAAGGTTTTAGGTAACTACTTTACGCATATCCTATAATGACCTTGGAAATAAGAATGTGACCATCTACATTTCATGCTCATAATTCAAGGAGGACTAGTAGGGATTATGGGTTCATCTAGTGTGTCTCCAATTGTTGAGACCTCAACACCCTCCCCAAGTCCACTAACTTGGAGACCCTCCTAAAAATTTTAAATCAAATCTTTCAATTTCTTCATCCATTAATCATTTTCTCCTTGTTCATCATTGATCATTTTTTTTTTGAATGGGTGATTCTCGGTGAATTGTTTGTTGTTTTGTTCCACCTCATGTTATAGCCATGATTGAGTATGGTAGTAGCCTTGTCAAGTGTGTTTTCCTCACACAATGGTTCTTGTTAAATGTGTCACGTTTTCATGTTTTTTTGTGACTCTTGGTTATTTGACCGACTATGACTCATGAGAGTTCCATATATCATCACTTGGGTTGATTGTAAATTCCATAAGGCATAGGCTGGCTCTGAATTGTTTTACAGAGAATTGGCACTTATGCCAAGTGCCCGGTACCAAGTGATCCAAATGTCAGTTGATTGTTTATGTAGGATAAAATATTTTAGATATGGATGGATAACCCAAGTTTCATCTAGCATATTGAAATCATGTATAATCCAAATATCATAAGAGTTGTCATAACCAAATTTGGGTAAAGGAACGGTAAGAATGGGGCCTAAGGTTTTATCAAAAAAACATTTTGTGCATAATTGTGGGTATTGGTCAAAGGGAATTTTTTTACCTCCATAGTAGGCCTACTATAGGTTTTGTGGGCTTATGAACCAAACATAAATGACAGAATCTAAATCAAGGTCTAGAAGTACAATAACATGCACAAAGGATTTCCCATCAAATAAACCTCTTTGATTAGTTATTGAGTTTATGCTTGTGCATGAAATAGATAAAATGATGAAAATAAAGAAAAGTAAATTACAATCACACACTGTCCACAAGATAACACAAATATTTTCTTTGGGAAACCTTTAAGGGATAAAACCCAACGAGAAGGTGAGGTTGCTCTACTCTCTTTTCTCTAATATGGAAATAATGCAAGTACAAATGAGAAGGCACTCACTGTGGAGTTACCTGAGACTTGTGGCCTATTAGGTTATTATAAAAAATTAACTCCATCTGTTATGCTCTCTAATTACCCACTCTCGATTGTTCTACTTTGTTATGGAACAAAATACAATAACATAGAATGGAATCCCTTCTCCTCCTAGTGGCCTGGTATTTAACATAGCCCGATAGCCATCTAGGGGTAGGTTTTTTACTTCTTTAACCCTCAATTGTGATATGGTTTTGGACCTTCTATATTCTTCTTGAAATTCCTCACATGGTTAGCCTCGTATGCATGAGTAATGGGGGCTAATGTGTCATCCTCTCATACCATGGTAGTCAACACGATAGGTCAATTTGTGGGAGGCATACCTTTTTCATACTAAGTCTGATTGACACATAGTCTGCACAGTTGGAAAGGTATCGGAGTGTAGAAAACCATAAAGGGGGTATGAATGCATTTTGAACACCAAAATCCCCCATAACCATCCTTTAATGTCTCAAAATGGATCCGGAAGGTTTTGGATTCCAATTTTCCAAACTGGGAACTGCCACTAAAATGACCCTATAAGTTTATTCCTCCAATTTTTTCCACTCTAAAAGCATCGACATATATGAAAAATAATATAATGATCCAATTTGGATCAGATATTTTCTAGGAAAACTACAGGATTTCAAAACTAAAATCAATCAATTCTAGATCCCTAACCAATTGACCTAGAGCCAACAACGGGGGGGAGCCAAAAGCTTGAGCAATAGCATCAACATCAACTGGAGTAAAGGTAGATCCAAAGGTGACATCAATTTTTCCTAAGGTATTATCAACACATGAAAGGAGGGCCCTCCTTGGTATAAAACCAATTTTGAATTGCATTAACCTTCAACCAAAATGCACTACTCAACACCTTATATGCACTTCATAAGGTGACATTTCAACTACAAAATGAAGTGGGTTTGTTAGGGACCTAACCCCTCATGTAGGTAGAATAATATATTTCCATGTAATAAAGGTCAATATTAATAAGGCCTAGCAATAAGGAAGAATAAGTCCAATGTAAGAAGACCTAATAGAAACTTCTACTTCTAGAAGGATCTTCCTCTAGATGGTTCTTTTGATAGATATATTTAGTATAAATAAGAGTCGAGGGTATGATAACTTTTTCATTGGATATTATTGTAATAGAGCTATGCTCTGCTAGAGGTTTCCCCCTCAAAGAGGCAAGTGAACATTGCTCTCAGTAATCAAAGTGTTCTTTCTGGTGTTATTCTGGTATCCATTTGGTATTATTGTGGTGTTGTTATGGTTATATTGTTGTTCATATGCCATTTATAGCTATTTATTTATGTTCTGCATACTTTTTATATCTGGAATATTACAAGTGGTATCAAAGCACCTTCCTCGGCAAAAAATTGTGGGTTAATTTTTTTTCAAGGTAGAGACATATTCTTACGTCTTTAAGCTACAGAGATTTTTCGTTACATGCATAAACCTATGTTCAGGGATTCATACACGTAGGAAATACAAGTGGCACTTAAGTGCACATCTGTTGGCCACCCTTGTAACCCTATTGGTACCCCTTCAAGTGGTAGCGCATCAGACAACACCTGTATACGGATCGGCCTAGATCTCCTGAATCCCTCCATAGATACACCGATCATCCTCCTGACTGCTATAGTGCCACCGAGAATATCACTCGGGAATATACTCTCTAGTACCTGGGTAGCCGAGTAGTACAGATAAGGGCACAGTCTAGCCTCCTTAGTTGGTGTCCTGAGATATTGGGTCGAGTACTACTGTTGGACCCCGCACATATATCAGAGAGCTATAGCACAAGGAAAACCCTTGTCTGTATAACCCTTGAATACCTAACCCTTGGGATGGAAACAAAACCAAAACAGACAAGATCTATTGCGGCGCAACTGGGTCTTCTGCATTCGAGTTGCAAAATTACTACACATTCTTCATGTTAAGCATTTGGGCATTTCATCACTACAATATTATTCAGATCAGAGTATAACTCCTCAGGAGTAAAAAGAAAAAAAAAAAAATGGATCCTGTTGGCACCATTATTTGAGACCTATTACATTGGATTTCTCTCTTCGCCCTTATCATAGTGATGCCTATCATTTTTCAGCAAAAAAATATTATGGACCTGACCCCCTTCCAACACCCTTATTTGGGCTTTACCACATTGGATTCAACTCGTCGCCCTGATCATTGTGATACACTTCACCCATAACCCATTTTTTGTGTGGTCCCACCCACCCCTTTTCATGTTCCCTCATAATCATGGCCCATACCCGTAGCCAAGAATTGGAAGTTCGCTTCACTAAATTGCACTCTAATATCATAGAAACCCAACAAGAAGTGCGACAAATAAGTGCCAATATTGCTACCATCAATCAAAAGATGCATTCCTCCATCGTCGCCTCAATCGCGGAACTCAAACAAGACATTACTACCCAGCTTGAATCTGTCGCTGCAATGATCTGCGCCAAGCTGCATATCCCTGCAAATCTTCCCTTATCTAACCCACCTTTTCATAATGAAGCTGAAACTTCCTCTCATTCCCATAATTTTCAGCCCCGTCACTTTCAGCATGACCTATGCCTTCCGCGTGTGGATGTGACCAAATTTGATGGATCGAATCCCACTGGATGGGTAACTCAAATGGAACATAATTTCTCTTTGTATGGAATTACAGATGAGTTGGCCAAGCTCCAGTATGGTTTTCTCCATCTAGATCAAGAACGTTGGCAATGGTGTCAATGGAGAAAAAATGCCCGCTAAGGGTATGTGGCTTGGACACACTTGTGGAAAAGGTTTATGAACATTTTGACACTGACACCAACCATTTAGGTCATTTGACAAAGTTGAAACAATATGGCACAGTGGAAGACTTTATAGCTTCTTTTGAGGAACTGGATTTTCATACAAAGGGCATGTCTGATGCTATTTTCCAAGAATGTTTTATCAGTGGCCTCAAGGATGATATTCGTGCTCATGTCCTCATGGCTTGGCCTCAGATTTGGGTGGATGCTACTAAAAGAGCTAAGGAAGCACAACAGGTTGTATCTTCTCAAAACCGCAGACCCTCCTTTATTCCTCGCACTAAAACAGTAACTCCCACTCCTCCTTCTACTCCACTAAAGATCTAGAAATTGACCAAGGCCGAAATGGTTGAACACCAACTCAAAGGCCTCTATTATAATTGTGATGAAAAATATTTTATGGGACACAAGTGTAAGGAACAAAATATTTTTATGGCCATCTCAGAAGATGTTTCGGAAGAGGATGTTGAGGCTCCCCTTGTGTCTATGTCACTTGAACCCACTGACATAACCCCTCCCTCAGACCTTCCCGAAGTAGAACTAGTCATTTCCCTAAATGCTCTCACTGGCTTCTCTGCTCCCCAAACCCTCAAGCTAATTGGTTGCATCAAGCATAAGAAGGTCACCATTCTTATTGATAGTGGAAGCACCCATAATTTTATTCATCGCCGCATTTCCCAAGAAACTAATTGCTATATCCATGTAGTCAATAATTTCCAAATCATGATTGTCAATGGTGGGTCCATGAAATGTGGAGGGCATTGTGAAAATGTGTGTCTCCAAATTGGTGATTACCATCTGAAATATTATATGTTTGCTATCGACATGGGCGGTTGTGACATTGTGTTGGGTGTAGAATGGATAAGGACTTTGGGTCCCATTCTCATGGATTTTAAGGAATTAACCATGCAATTCAACCCTGAGGGCCAACAATACAGGGTTTTCATTATAAACACAATGAAAACACATGAGAATTTTTTTTCATAAAAAGGCATTAGTCTAAGTTTTAAATAGCACATCGCACCAAAATTTTAGAAAGGAAAGTATGTCACACCAAAGATTTGTTTTAGTGTGATACACATAAAATAGGTTTCCAAACATGTCACACCAAAAATAAATTGTGAAATACACATGCCGCACCCAAAATCTATTTCATGCAATGAGACAAAAGTCTTAACCAAAAAATTGTATGGTTTTCATTGAGCCAAGGATTTCATTGTGTGCATAAGACAAAAAGTCTCATGGAGTGTGCATAAGATAAAGTGTGCACATTGAGACAAATTTTTATGGTACACATCATTCAAAGTATTCATGGTGTGCATGAGGCAAAGTTCTAATAAGCGGCACATAAGTGATCCGTCAGGATTTTTCGAAATGACTATGGTTGAGTTTAACTTAGCATGCATTAATTGACCATTGGGAAACTTAACGAAAGAACGAGGAAAAGMAAATGAATTATACAGCCATAGACATATATGCAAATCTGAAATGGAATGAAAACAGCAAAACCATAATGCACAAGTTTGATAACGGAGTTCGGCAACTTTGCCTACGTCTCCGGGTCTTTTCTCTGTGAGGGAGGCTTCTTGATTTATTTTCAAAAAGCTTATTAGTACATATTTACAATTCCGATTGGCTTCTAGACTGATCTGGTCTTGTTCGCCATGATCTCTAGAATCTTGCACAACTTATGGCACCTGAAATGGATGTCCCGAGCTCTCAGAAATCGTTCGACAGCATCTCTACCTCAACAGCTTCCTTGCCTCAATCTGGCTTAGACCTGGCTTTGCCTCAGCATCTCTGCTCTCCAAAACCGTCCAAAAGCTCTCAAGCATGACCCAAATGGCCTCAACATGGCCTTGGTTAAATAGTTGGGAAAGTTGGTTTCAATCTCCAACTTCTTCCCAAGAATTAGGCTTTAAAAATGTCTAATAACCCTTAAAAATCATTAACAAGGGGTTAAATTACATTTAATTAACAAAGTGGTTGAAATAACCCACTTTCCAACTATATAATAGTTATAAAACCGCTTTAGCTCCTTAATCTGGGCGCGGCCCCCTTGTTGTGGTCATATGGCCTCATATATGGCCAAGCGCTAGCCATAGGCTAAGCGCTGGCCCTCCGATCATCGTTGGCTCCTGGGCGCGTGGTAAAGGTTTAAAACCGCGGGCTAACATTTAATGTTTATGTAACCCTCCGCCCAACGGTTATGTTTAAACCGTGCACATTTTAATATGTATAGTGGTTATATGTTAAACCATATTTTAAACCACCACAACCGCGCCGCGCTCCTATTATAAACCCGACGGTCATATACAGCACATGAAACCGGGGGTCGGGGCTAAGCCCCGGCCCGACTCCCCATCGTATAAACCATAATATACAATTGAACCCGCAATCATAACAAGGCTCATACAATGGTCCATTGGTTGGACAGTCGATACGAAGGCGTTTGTCGGTGGAGGAGGTCTGGGGTTCGAATCCCCCGGGCCATAAAAAAAATTTGACCTAGCCGTCATTGGCTAAACCCAGGGTGCCACGTGGCAGCCCCTGATTGGGCCACGTGGCACCCTACCATTCGCCAGAAACGGTGCCACGCGTCAGCATTTTATTGGTCCACGTGTCTGAACCGTACTGCCACGTCAGCTTCGTTGCGTCATCATCCGTACGCCACATCATCGAGCCACGTCATCATCCGTACGCCACGTCATCCGAGCCACGCAAGCACTGACGTCATCCATGCCACGTGTCACCCTTCCAGTGGTGACACGTGTCACTTTAGGATTGGTCCACCTGCGC